>SZWC01003245.1:81626-93069 GCA_023375785.1 Penium margaritaceum
TGAAGGCCTGGTGCTTCTAAGACCCTGATCGATCTTGTGTCATTGAGTCACGCGACACCCTATTCTTTGAGGAAATCTTTCCTTGTGATTTTTCTCATGTCACACCTCCCTCCTCTCTCCCTCTCCTTGCTCCAATGGCTTGGCAGGGGTTGTCTCAACATCCAGCCTCGGAGGGACCCCTTCCTCCTCTGGGACGGCTTCCCTTGCCGGTGGTTCCCCTTCCTCTCAGTCATCATGTATCCCTTACACCGACAGTGGTTCCCCCAGTCTGGCCTCCTTGTATAGCTCCCGGACGGCAATGTCATCTCCTTTCTCAATGTCTAACACACCAATATCCACCTGTGTCCCAGCACAGTCGCCAGCACAGGTCTCCCCCGAATCCCTTGAACATCCCGCTTTTGTCTCATCTCCCACATCTGCATTGAAGACCGCAGCATCTTCTAATGCTTCAGCGCCATGTCCAGACCCTCAGGTCCCTGCTGTAGCCCCTAAGCCACATACTTGAGGAGAGAGGCTTCACTCTCTTTCATAGCAACCTATTTCTTAGACCAATCAGTCCCCTTTGCGCTGTATACAATCCAATGCATTGTCCTCTACAAACGGCCTCTCTACCAAGCCCACCTACCTCAACACACTTGGCCTTGCTATCAGTGCTATTCATCCCCACTATGTAGTCGGGTATGCGCTTGTTTCTCACAAGTTCCACAGCATCCTCAAAGCCTTCTTTGCAGGCTATGTCATAGAGTGCTTCGCAGCAACAAGACTGTACACTCTTCGCCTAGAGCCTACCACTGTGAGGTAGGCTCGTGAGGCACTTAACACAGAGTTGTGGGAGAAAGCCATGGAAAAGGAGCTGAGTGGGCTCAAAGAACATGGTGTCTGAGCTGGCGGGCCTCCCTTCGGGCCAAAACATGGTGTCTTTGTCCTTCAGCATTTGCCAAAGGACAAAACAAACCAAGACGGCTATCTCGGCTTGCTGGCAAGGTCCATAGGTACGACCCTCAACAAGTCAAAGGATTCTCTCACATTCCTGAGATTAAATTTGATGGCACATTTGCTCCAATCAGGCGGTACACCTCTGCTTGTGCTCTTCTCGGCCTTATTGCGAGCATGACTGAGCATTGGAGCTGATGGACGTCGATAACGCATTCCGGCATGGGCGCCTTGACAAGGAGATCTACATGATATAGCCACCAAGCTTCATGGATGGTGCAAACAAGGTCTATCGACTACGCAAGGTCCTGTTTGGAATGAAAAAATTACCATGCAATCGGAGCACGGAGATCTCCTCCACTCTCGAGAGGGGTGACTACCGTCGCAGCATCGTAGACCCCAAAATCTTTCTCACTTCCCCCTCAGAGGCCTCCGTGGTCGTCCTAGTCTACGTCGACGACATGCTCATTGCCTCCCCCAGTCCAGCTGCTGTCTAGACCTTGTTGCAATCGACATACAAGATGAAAGACTTGGGCCCAGGTCGAGTGTTCCTTGGTATGGAGCTGGAGCGTGATTGCCAGCGTCGCACAGTGCATGTGCACAAGGCTGCCTGCGTGCGCAGCCTGGGTGACACAAGCTTTGCCTCTTTGCTGGCCGTTACACCTATTGCATCCACGCGGATGATTCCAACAGGTCAGCGCCTGTTGAATTCCTCTGAATTGTCCCAGTTAGGGGAAATGTCAATGTCACCGAATACCTCAGCATGATTGGGTCTCTCATGTATCTGGCAACCACCAACCGGGCAGATGTGGCTTTCTTGGTCAACTTCCTAGGTTTTCCCAGCATCCTCGCTAAAGGCACCTTGAGGCTGCAGTGCACATAGTTTGTGATGTGCTTTCTATCGCACGTGTAGGAATATGCTATCGTGCAACCCTCAATGGTTGTAGATAGGTACACAGATGATGATTGGACGCATGGCACTGATGCTGCTAGCCGCACTAGTTACATCTTCCTTGTTTGTGGGACTGCTATCTCTTGGAAGAGTGGAAAACATGGATGTGATCCCCAAAGCTCCAATGAGGTAGAGTACGTGGCGCTTGGCGTGGGTACGTGTGAGAGTGTGTAGCTTTCTCGTCTGCAGGAAAAGATGAGTGTTACCATCCACTACATCACTATGCGTTGTGACAACCAGAGCACCAAGGCCATCGTTGAGCACGATGCCGTGCATCATTCTCGCACCAAGCACATCAACATCGAGCATGACTTTGTACGCGAGCACATTGCTGCCGGAGAGCTCCAAGTTGTCTGGATCGTTACTTGTCAAGTACGTGTAGATTTTCTCACCAAGGCTATCAAGAGTGGCATGTTCAAGGAAACTGTGTAGTTACTTGTCTATTGCGCGCCTGCAATATTCCAAATTGATGTGCGTGCACGTCGTGCGTCATTCTATACAATGCCATGATTGTGTGTTGTCCCCACTCTCATGTGCGTGTGGACTGTTCGTCTGAGGGTCATGGGGGAGTGTTGGTGATGGGTGTAAGACACGCAAGTGATCTCTTGACTCTCTTAACTCACACACACAAAAACACACACCACAACACTGCAGGGGAAAAATTCGAGTGATGCTCAATGGGCATACACGATGGACCCTGCACTGCTGATGTCCCAGTCAAGTGCAAGAATGGCGGCCACAACATTGTCTTCAATTGTGCTCAAGAACGTAGTTGGGCTCTGAAGATTGTGTACTTGATCCTTGCGTAACACACGTTGGAGCAAATGTTACAAGGAGACATGCGTCAGCATGCGCTCGTAGTTGATGTGGTTAGTTGTATTCTTGACATGCCTCATAGGGTATTNTGCTAAGTTGCTTATCCTACGGGACCACCGTCTTGGATTATTCCGAAGTGTGAGTGACCGCCGGCGACACACAGTCAACCGGTCGGGTTCAATCCCGGGGTCGCAGTCGAGCCCCACGTCGAGCTCTTTGTGTGACCCTGTCAAGGCTGTAATACCGCGGTATTCACCACCACCGTACTTACGTACTGCAGTACCAGACTACCACAATATGAACAATGCGGAATTATGGATTTTAAGTAGCTCAATACCGACACTGGTACTAATTGGAAATAATTTTTAGGGCATGCAGGCCCATGCAAAAACGAACATGAGCTCTGTGTGTGAGTTGGATGCAAGACGGCAAGAATTCGGCTAAGTCTGGAATGCTGAATATAAAGAACAAGGAGAGGGTACAAATGAGACCCTAGCGGGCTTAAGTAGGGGCGCCGGCAGCTAGCCGCACCGGGCCCCGTCACCCGCGCTGAGCCCAAACGGGTCAGCGGGGAGAACACACTACGTACACCACGATAACAATAACGGTGGTCTCCTTGAGGCACCGGAACAGCTCTCCGAGTACCCGGGTCTCGACCAGCGAGAAAATAAGAACAAAGCCAGAAAATCTCAGAATCAGCGTCCAAACATCACACACAGCTTTCCGAACATCGGAAGCCCCACAACAGCCATCGGGTCTCCTCGTCGCACCGGTATAGTCCACCGGGTGCGCGGGTCTCAACCCACCGAGAAAACTCTCCTAGCTCCCGACAAGCCCACAGGGCTACTGGAACGCATCGACTGCGTCTCGCAGGCGCTGTCGTACGTGCTGGAGAAGTATCGAGACACCCCGAAGGCCTGTCATGTCGTCACGCTCTCCTCCACCATATACCCCGGATGTGGGTATATCGGTAAACTAGCAGTGTCGGTCGTGACGGGTGGAAGCCACACAAACCAACACTCCCCGTGGCTGACATAGCCGTCCACGCCACAACGAATGAACGAAGGCATGGAACAACAATGAATGGCAAGCCATAACATGCATGATTCAACTCACACAGACACACACACACACACACACACACACACACACTCATCTGCTATCCATCTAGGGTCTCCCTCGACACTGGCACATCCCACCAAGTGTCTGGGNGTGACACTTGCGGTACCAGGGCCCGGGTCTTGACCGCTACGAGCAATCCAACACAATAGTATCATCATCCAAACACAGGATCAAGGGAGGATCTCTTCGTAACACGGGTGCAACGCACCACGTGTCCGGGTCTCGACCAACTGCTCGCATACAAATGCCACACACAGTATAGCCACACACTAAGACACACCATCACATGGTCTCCTCGTGACACTGGTAGAATGCACCAAGTATCCGGGTCTCGACCAACAGTGTGCTACCATCTATATGCAGCTGTGCTGGTACGTAGCATGAGCCACATGCGGGATGCTCTAGATGCTCACAACAGAGCATGGACCTTGCCATGCATCTCCCATGGTGTCGCGTCAGGTCGAGGTCCACACAACACTCCCCCTGGGTAGATGAACCTGGCAGCGATGTCCTCGATGGAGATGCTGATGTCCTAGCTGAACAGATCCTGGGCAATGAGTCATTTGGTGTATCCATCATGTAGAGATAGCTCCCCTGTCACCTGCGAGTCGACTCCCTCCCTCAAAGACAAAGTGGTGTCTCCGGCTACAACTCCTCACGTGAATCTGCATCACCTGGGGTATACCAGTCCTCGCGTGACTGCCAAGGGTCCCAACTCACAGTCTCTCCTGCCTCTGCACTACCGCAATGTATCTGTGTGCGCCAGAGGAACGGGAATGGGCAAGCAGCACGCAAGCGTAGATGAAGTGGCGATGCTGGCCTCCGATATGGGATAGCACACCCTGAGACACAATGGTTTACTACTGGAAGAGGAGAGCGGGAGCGACGAATCGGATCACCACTCGTGGATGAAGATGACGATGGGGCAGGTGAGTCGGATGGATGAAGGTGCGTGACAGCAGTAGTAGAAGGAGGAGCGATGATGGGGTCGACAGGAGCGAGGATGGCGGAAGCCGAAAGCACGCTCACCTCTCCTATAATGGTGTCCCCAACAGACGTCATACTCGGAGCTCGTACAAGATCCTCCCCGGGTATAGGTATGCCAGATGCTGTTGGCGTAAGGCTCCTGGCGATAGAAGTGATGCTGCCCTCTTCTGCAAACCGCTCACGCGATGCCATCATCTCCCGCTGTAGCATGACTATACGCTCCTGCAGATCAGCATAATCTGCCTCTGACATGTCGAGGTGGCCCATTTCGACCTGGTGTAGAATAAACTCTGCCTCACTGGAAGCTACACATGCAGACTGCACAAATCATGAGTATAGCGCCATCTGCATGTCTGCTGCTGAAGACGATGGAACTGGTGCTACTGCATCCTCCTGCGGGTCAACCAAGCTCGCAATGTGCTGAGACGCTGGAACATCGGATGCAGGTGCAGGTGTCGCATCCACATCACAGCTCGTGTCTGTCATGCGAGGAGTGAGCGGTCGCATGCCGAGAGAGAAGGAGGAGGAGTTGTCAGAGTCCGTAGAGCATGTGGAAATGTCGTCCGTGCAGGTACTGCCACTCTCGGCGTCGATGCGATCGGTAGGGTCACCAACAGGTGAAACCGAGGGGGCAGAACTCAGCTCCTGCTGACGAGGTGACTCCATCTGCATGAAGGGATCTACACCACTGTCCTCAACTGCCGCCATAGTGGACACAGGTGTGCAGGACTCCGGCTCGACAATGTTGGTCAAGGCGACCAACAAGCACAGCTGGCGCTCACGCACTGTCTCGCCGGGAAGGCTGGTCGCTGCCACCTGCTCAATTATGGAGTATAGAGCACCATCTAACTCTGTCATGTGTGTCGGTGCTCCGTCCTGTGCACGGGACGTAGACTCAGGGAACATGGGTGACTCCTGACGCTGAAGCTGGTGCTCAGGTAGCGCAGATGACACGGTGAAGCCTGCTGAGTGTGCTGTAGCACGTGTCCCAATGACACCTCTCAAAACTGCTGCTCTCATGAATGCCTCAACCTCCAAAAGACTAACCGGCCCACTCTGCTCATGCACTGCAACTACAATCGTACCGGTGTGAATCTCATGCGCCAACGCCCCTGGAGATCCGTGTGGGGCATCACGATCCGCGCGGGACTCCTGTGCCACCGCCAGGCCGCTACCAGTCAGAGTCGCAAGTGGCACCGCCAAGGCACGCGGGACCTGCACTCCTCCTGATGCAACCTGCTGCTGTAGAACGTCCGGCTCCTGCCCTGGCGTGGATGTCAAACTTGACGACATACAGGTCTCAAGCCCTGCAGCCTCCGCCGGACTGTTGTGAGACTGCTGCACACACTCTCTCAATAGTCTGGTAGACGCATCCCGATCCATACGGGACTCCCGTGCCGCCGCTGGACCTCCACCGGTCGGAGCCGCGAGTGGCACCGCCCAAGTACGCCATGTCTGCGCTCCTGATGTCGCCTGCTGCTGTGGAAGATCTGGATCCAACCTGGGCAATGAAAGGCAACTCTCCACCATGAAGGCCATGTCGGGGTCAGACTCCACGCCATGTGCTGTCACCGTATCATTTGAGTCTGCCTGAGCTGCCGCTCAGGCAGCACTGCCCGGCGCGAGTGCGGATCCTGTCGCTACGGTCACATCAGGCAATGCACGGTGACCACACTCCCCCTCGACAGGTACAGCAACGGAGGCCGAGGAGGTGGAGGATGTATCAAAACCGGAGCCAGCACACCGTGGGGAGCGCTGACGCCGACGTCGCAGAGTCACTCGACTGGAACGACTGCATGAAGACATGGCATCGGGAGATGGCGTCGTGGTCGTAGCAGAGTGGAGGATTGAAAG
The DNA here is from genome assembly GCA_023375785.1 of Penium margaritaceum. NCBI lineage: Eukaryota > Viridiplantae > Streptophyta > Zygnematophyceae > Desmidiales > Peniaceae > Penium > Penium margaritaceum. The sequence goes on from SZWC01003245.1 coordinate 88,291, forward strand.
GATGGTGGCAGCCTGGGACTCGCTAGCAGGTGGAGCTGAAGGTACACCAGCGGATGAGGAAGGAGGAGAAGATGGAGGAGATGTGTTCAAAGAAGCCGTCGACAAANGTCTGCCGGAGGCCGTGGATCTCAGCGAATATGCTCGCCAGAGGTCCAGCTAAGGGATCTACCAACGCTGGCAGATTCGTATGCTGTGGAGAACGCAGGCTCGGACGAGGCTGTAGCCAAGGTGGATGCCAGCCGGGAGGGCGCGTCCAACAGCGACGCCAACCATGACGTCCATCACCACAGTAGTAGCAGGCGAACGCGCAGGGCGCCTGCTCAGATGTCCGTGCACTCATCTCGTGCGCTGGATGATGGATAGGTACCGAGGGCACCTACTCCCAGTGGTAAACACCAAGCCACGGGAGAGAATGAGGCCGGTAGGAACTGTCACGCCTGGAGGTCACGGTGTCCGGGTCAGCAAACGTGACCAGACGGGAAGAGCTGCACAACCACAGCACGCCCGGAGACTACAGTCTGACTAACTGCGACCACTAATGCTGCTGCCACTAATGGAGCAAAGATTGCTCCAAGACGAGGAGTGGCGGTTACAGGTGCGGCTGCTACTCTAAGCAGTAGACGACCCAGCCCTCGGAGATGGTAAGACTCGAATCCGCCGTCGATCCTACAAGGTGAAGTGCGCGCACCAATCCACGGGCCCCAGGAAGCCACCGATCCACGACGCGTCTCGAAGAGGAGATCGCTGCCGACGAAAGTCCGCTGTCAGCTCTGAAGGCGAAAGTGCAAGCTCTCGCGCAGCCGCCGCACTAACTAGTCGTCGACACTCCACCGCCTGATGCTGCTATTGCGGCTATGCGGTGGTGGTAATTGGAAGATTACCTTTCTTTTTTTTTTGTCGTTATTCACTAGCCCTCAGGCCCCCCTTTCTTTTTTTTTTCTTTGCCCTCAGCCAGCCCCCCCTTTTTTTTGTTGCCCTCAACCGCCACGTTTTTTCTCTCTATCTCGCTCTCTCCCAGCCCCCATCCTTTTTTTTCAGGCTTCTCGTCGCCGTTTTTTCCCTTTTTTTNTTTTTTCTCACCCTGGGTTTGCCTACACCCGGTTTTGGATTGCCCCCCAGAATGGGGGCAGGTCAGTATGGAAATGGGATTAAAAAAAACAGGGGGCGATTTCAGGTCGCCCCCCCCCCTCGCTCCTTGCTCGCTCACCACAAAAAAAGAGAGCGAGCAAGCGAGCGAGTGAGCAAGTGAGTGGGGAGAAGAGAGGGAGGGGGGGGTCCGCCCCTCCCTCCATCCGTCGGCCGATTGGGCCGACGGAGCCGACGACCCCCTCCGAGGGGCCCCTCGGAGGGGCTCGACTGGGCCCTCCGAGGGCCCCCTCGAGAAGGGGGGGAGGGGAGAAAGGGGCCGACGGGCCCCCCTCCTCGGAGAGGCCCCCGGGTGGGGTCGAGGGGGCCCCTCCGAGGGGGCGGGGGCCCTCACAGGATGGCTGCGAGGCCCTCCTGCAGTAGCAGCAGCAGCGGCGGCTGCAGCTGCTGCGATTGCTGCTGCAGCTGCTGCTTCCGTCGCTGCTGTTGCTGCTACTCTGCGCAGCAGGTGCTGCTGCTGCTGCTCGATTCTGCCGCCGCTGCTGCTGTTGCTGCTGCTAAACTGCGCAACATCTAGTGATGCTGCTTGCTGCTGCTGCGGCTGCCGCCGCTGCTACTTGCTGCTGCACACTGCTACTGCTGCCGCCGCCGTTGCAATGGCTAATTCTGCTGCTGCTGCTATGTGCTGCTGCTAGTGACGCAGCTGTTGCACCAGCTGATGTGCTGCTGCAGCTGCTCTTGCTGTTGTTGCTGCGCCGCAACTGCACTGGCTGCTGCTCCTCCCGCCGCTGCTGTAGTGGCTGCTGTTGCTGATGCTTTTGCTATTGCCGCTGAAGTCGCTAGTGCTGCTGTGTGCGGCTCACCACCCTTGTGGCGGTCACGTGCAGTCGCTTCGCGCTCCCTCACGCTGCTGCCGGCGTAGCGCCACGTGGCGCGTTCTTTTCGCGTTCCGCCCACTGCTGCTGATTCTGCTTCTCACACGCCCCCCCTGTGCTTTGATACCAAATTGGAAATATTTTTTAGCGTATGCAGGCCCATGCAAAAACGAACATGAGCTCTGTGTATGAGTGCAATGCAAGACGGCAAGAATTTGGCTAAGTCTGGAACGTTGAATATAAAAACAAGGGGAGGGTACAAATGAGCCCCTAGCGGGCTCAAATAGATGCGCCGGCAACTAGCCGCACCGGGCCCCGTCACCCCCGCTGAGCCCAAACAGGTCAGTGGGGAGAACACACTGCGTAGACCACGATAACAATAACGGTGGTCTCCTTGAGGCACCGGAACAGCTCTCCGAGTACCCGGGTCTCGACCAGCGAGAAAATAGGAACAGTGCCAGAAAATCTCAGAATCAACGTCCAGACATCACACACGGTTTTCCGAACATCGGAAGCCCCACAACAGCCATTGGGTCTCCTCGTCGCACCGGTAAGTCCACCGGGTGCGCGGGTCTCAACCCACCGAGAAAACTCTCCTAGCTCCCGACAAGCCCACAGGGCTACCGGAACGCATCGACTGCGTCTCGCAGGCACTGTCGTACGTGCTGGAGAAGTATGGAGATACCCCGAAGGCCTATCGTGTCGTCACGCTCTCCTCCACCATATACCCCGGATGTGGGTATATCGGTAAACTAGCAGTGTCGGTCGTGACGGGTGGAAGCCACACAAACCAACAATACTGCTGCCGCGGTCCGTATGGTATTGGAAGAATACTGCAGTAGTTTAGGAGTATCGTAGCACACTGTATACCCTTGCTTGAAGGTCGCATTCTACCACGGCACGAAATCACTACCATGGTACTTAATGGATAGATATTGAATCTAAGCGGCAAGATCCATACGAGCCTGTGCAAGGATTGCGTTTCTTTATGTGAAAAAAAAAATGGCTCCGGAGAGAAAACGTACATTTCTTGCAAACAATCATCTTTGAAACAACTTGTAGACATGAAAGCAATCAATAGATTTGGAAAAAAATACCGTGTCTTGAGCAGGTAAAGGGGAGAAAGAAAATAAACGCAGTGTTGTAATACACCCACCGTTTTCCTCGATAGATCAACGATGTCCATAGCCAAAAACGGAAAGACGGCAGTGTCCAAAGTCCAAAACGAGAAGTCAGTGTTGTCCTAAGTCGAAAAAACAAATAGCAATTGTGCCCACGTTTTTCATTCAGCGAGCGAAAACGGGCACGGCTGACATATGTTTCATGTATTTAACAGATTTGACATGGATTCCGTATTCGAGGGTGAAGTCGAACTTGGCCAGTCATTGCGAGCTCGTAGGAGGGGTTTCACGGCGAAACCTCCCTGCGTGCTCGTGATGACGCTGCCAAACCCCTCATTATAACTAGGGGGTTTGTCGAGGGTTTGGGGGGGTTTGCAAGATGTGGCGCACGTTGTGATGGAAGAACGGCCATCTGCCTGGCCCCGCTACCGCAGGGCCCGGCATGTGCCCGGGCAAGAGAAAACAAATCTAACCCCCTAGTGTAACTAGGGGGTTTGCATGATATTGGGGTAGGGTTTGCGACATGCGGCGCACATTGTGATAGAAGAAAGGGGACATGCCCGGCCCTGCGGTAGTGGAGCCCGGCAGGTCCCCGGGCAAGTAAAAAGGTAAAACCCAAACCCCCCAGTTCAACTAGGGAGTTTGATGGATATTCGGGGGGGGGGGAGGGGGGGATTTGTAAAATGCAGCCCACGTCGTGATAAAAGAATGGGGATCTGCCGAGCCCCGCTAACGCGGGAGCCGGCAGGTACCCGGGCAAGTAAAATAATGAAACCCAAACCTCCTGGTTCAACAAGGGGGTTTGTAAGAGAAGCTTCTAGGAACCTTCCTAACCACTTGCCGTGACACTAGGCGTCAGCGCTAGGTCAGCGTGTGACAACGGTCACAAGTTAGAGGCAAAAACTGCAAGGGTCTGGGCAGGGACACGCACAGAGTGTCAAGAAGCTCAAATATGTATGTAATCGCAGAGAGAGATGATAACTGACAAGAACACAACAGAAATACCTATCGCTGCTCACGGCAAGTGACGCACGTGCAGTGTCAGTTTGTCCTAAAACTGGCCTAAAATCACTGTTTTGGCAATAAACCTGCGCACAGGTATCCAGACGCACCACCGTCTGAGCCTAGAGATGCAGAATCTCAAGCCGGACGCTACAACTGGTCACACTCACAAGTCCGGTATCAATCGGTGGACAGACAATGCAAAACATGCAAATCGGGCTCGAGAGCCAGTTCACCGAGAAAACTCTAGCGGCTGCAGAAAATCCAAAAAGGACCCCGGCAAGCACCCGGAATGTCGTCGCAGCTGTGTGGCAGCTGGTAGTGCACGGAGCCACCACTCGTCGGTGCCCTGGCGCCAGCTGCTTCCACACCATGGATCATGTTGTCATGCTCCCTAGTAACGCCGGTCCATATCACCAGTACTGGGTATACGGATAATCACCGCATCATCGCTATTGACGGGTGGAAGCCACACAAACCAACACTCACCCTGGCTGACACAGCCGTCACCGCAATGACAAGTGAGGGGCTACACTCAATGTAGCGGGAGGGCCGGTTCGGCCCTCCCTCCTCGCTGAAGCGAGGGGTGGTTGCGCACCACCCCTCGCGTCAGCGAGGGCTGGCCGGCGGCCAGCACTTTGCTGGCCGCCGGCCAGCTCGCTGCCGGCCGGCTGGACGGCCGGCGGCCGGCCAAG
>SZWC01003245.1:93173-114830 GCA_023375785.1 Penium margaritaceum
GCTGGCGCGAAATCGCCAGCGTGCCTCGCACGCGACGATTTCGCGCCAGAACGACAAAAGGAAACTCGAAGTTTGTTTATGACGAACTTCGAGGTAAAACAAACGATATAACTCGTGCGAACACACGAGTTCGAGGTAAAAAACCCCGGTTTGGGTCCCAAAACCAGGGGTTTGGTTAAAAACGGAAATGGGCCTCCGGAGACTCGAAATATTCGAGTCTCCCTGCTCTGGGTCGTTGATGACGATTGCCCCTCAGTCTTGCGAAGGGGGTAAACCCCTGACGCGGACTGAGAACGCCATTCTGCGAACTCCGACGACGACTTTAGAGCAGGAGCTGGAGACTCGGCCTGTTACAGTGGTTCTCAGAGCGAGACGACCCTCGCGACCAAGGGTTCGACGGAAACGGCGGCTACGACCTAGATAAAACGCCGCCAGCAGCTGCAAGCAGCAGCTGAAACGCCAGAAGGGACTACGGCATCAACACTTGACGGATTGAAGCGCCGTAAAGGGCGTTAGAGAGCTGGAAAGAATCTCTACTTGGTGGAGAGTCTTTCTTCCAGCCTCTCCACACTTCCAGGGGGCTGGGAGGATTTTTGTGGGGCGGGTTGGGGAGTTCCCACCTCTAAAACCACAAAATCCTCCTCATCTTCAAGGCTCCTTCGAACCTCCTTCATCCAAAAATTCAGACAGCGTCCCTCCCCAAGATTAGGGAGTCTCACGACTTGAGAGCACCCTAAAAAGAAGGAGGGTGACAACTTGAGGACTTTTGGGGGCTCCCCCAACGCCGCCGGCTCAAGGAGGACGCCGCCAAGGGGCGCAAGACGCGCAAAGAAGACTCAAGAGGAGGCCAAGGAAGACTAGAAGACAACAAGACAAGAAGAAAAGTATTGTTTTGCTCTAGACCTTGTACTTGCTTATCTTCTTGCTCTTTGTCTTAGTTTTGTGAGCGGTACTCACAATTCTTGTTACTTCCTTGTATTTTGATTTTCTGTTTTCCTAGATCCTAGTTGCTACCAAGTGCCGTGAGTCACGGCCTAGGAGGACTAGCTTCTAAACCCACGACCTTGTGCCAACGTGGCGGCCTAGGAAAATAGAAATATAAATTGAAATTGCCTCACCGATCGTGAGAGCAACGCCTTAGGAGGCGATTCCTCCTCGTTGTGGGGTGATCCTCACAAAAACCTTCACGTGCTAGTTGCACGAGCGACGGGATGGCAAGTGCCGGACTGTCTAAGACCAACAAGGGCAAGGTGGTGGCGGCGTCACCACGAGCTCTCGGCGGACTCCAAGTTTTGGGAGCCGCCGCCGCGAGCACGGTTGCCAACCCAAAGGCAACCGTACCACCAAGGGCAACCCTACCGCCTAAGGCAACCGACGCCAACCTCGGCGACACCGAGAAGCGTGCGGAGGCCACAAAGGTGCTCGACGAGCACGTCGACGCGCACATGGGCGACCCCCATGCGACGGACGACGCGATGGAGGAGGATCTTCCGGAGGAGGACCCCGACGAAGAGCACGACGTCGACGATGGCGAAGGCGACGAGGATCGCGACCATCGCCATCGTCGTGCGACGAACTCGAGCCGATTTCTCGAGAAGGGCAAGGCACTCGCCGCATCGCCTGAAGCTGCCGACGGCAGCGAGACTACCGAAAGCAGCAAGGGCGTTGAAAGCAGCCACACGGGAAGTTCCCACGAGAACGAGCCGGACGACGTTGCCGCGAAGGCGATTCGCGATGACCGTCGTAGGCTCGCAGAGTTTGCTGCCGAGGCCGCAGGCCGACTCAAGATCACCACCGGTGGTGGAGATACGGCACCACTCGGAGGAATGGGGGCGGACCCTCCTTCCTACGATGCGGCCGCAATGGGGCAAGGCAGCGCCCACTCGAGCGTCGTCGCCGACGACAGTCTCCTCCGAAAGGTGGGGCTCCTTGGAGGCGTGTACGCGAACCGTACCCTCTTGCAGTGCGTAAGGGTGCACAGACAACGCGAGGCCCTGGAGGCTATCGCCGATGCTCTGACGACATCAGAGCTCAAGTTCGTGTTCGCCAACCTGCTGGCCCACGTCGGGCAGAGTATCACGGACCTTGACCGTGATCGCCAGCTGCAGCGCCTCGCCGCCCATGAGGCAAGCCGCCGATGCAACGACCTCGACAAGGCCTTGCAGAGCGTGACCCAGGTACAGATGCAGCAGCAAGTGCAGCGTGCCGCAGCTGCGGAGGCCACTGCCGGCGGCAGCGACGACTTGCCTACCTCGACGACTTCGGGGTCGGTCATGAACACGTCCTTCCTCCACAGTGTGGAGATCTTCCGGAAGGGCGTGAAGCTGACCGACTGGCTGAACCGCATGGAGCACGTCCTACGTGTCCACAAGGCGCCACTCNGATCATGCGCAAGAAGTGCACCCAACGTGAGGAGGCGCAGCGCGCCTTCCACAAGATCAAGGACTTCAGGCAGCTGGGCAGCTCGCTTGAATCCTACTTGAGCGAGTTCACCGCACTCGTGGAGGAAGCCGAAAGCTTCAACGAGGGCGATGGAACTCAGACGTTCAAGTACCCGGAGTGCATGCTGCTGGAGTACTTGCGTGATAGTCTCGCCAGCGAGAAGCTGAAGGACAAGACCACCACGACAGCCACTGGCCAAGCTTGGACAAGCTGGAGGGCGTTGCACGACTACATGAGCGAAGTGTATTCGACGAACCCGAACCACTACTCTGATGCACGGCCGAACGTGCGTGCACATCAGGGGCGCGACCTGTGCGTGGATGCTGCAGGGGCTGGTGGGTCAGCCGGACAGCTAGGCGGGGCCAAGGGCAAGCAGCCGACAAACCCTCCAGCCAAGAAGGCTGGTGGACACAAGGGTCCCAACAACAAGCGCAGCCGCGAGAATGACGAGCTGCAGGCGGCGCGTGAGCATCGCAACGCAGCCTTCCGCGAAGGGCTCTGCCACAACTTCATGCAGCCGGGCCACTTTAGGGCTCAGTGCCCTGAGGCTGCTGGTGGACAAGAGGCCACAGCGCTAGCTGCAGCAGCAGCACCTCGTGGGGATGGTGCAGGAGGAGGCCGCGGACAAGGCCGTGGACAGGGTCGCGGTCGCGGCAATGGGCCCGGCCGTGGTAACGGACAGGGCCGTGGGGCGGGTTTTCCCCACCCCTGAGTGACGTCAGTGGGGACCACTCAGGGGTAAAACTGGATCACGAGTGTGAGTTCATGTTTTCAGACGAGGATGTTAAACAATTTGAGTTTTTGACGAGTTCAAATTTCTCTGTTGCTTTCTCCCCTCTCATTGAACCTCATTCTGCACTTGCTGATCGACATTGCCCACTAAATCTTGCATCACCAGACGAGATGCATGACCGAACCTGCTTAGTGGTGGCGACACCAATCACTGTGCAATGGTTGTGTAACACAGTGATTGAAGCAAACGCTTTCAAAGCAATGAGTTCAATCACGTTTGCAGTACCTTTAGTCGCCGATTTCGACCCAGACAAATATAAAGACTGGAAGGTGCGAGCCGAATTCACACGTGCGCACAAGATGTGGACTCGAGTGGGTGAATCATGGGAGTTGCGACGCCCGTCGTACAGATTCCGTGTTTATCACAAACTCGGCTTACCGTCGTTGAGTCTGTTCACTCGGAAGAGTGGAGGCAACATGACGATGCAGTTCAAAGGACACCTAGCGGGTGCTCCCGTGAACGTACTTGCTGACACTGGAGGGGACGACTCTTTTGTTAGCCTTGGCTTTACCCGACAGGTTGGCCTGAAGTACGAGCCATCGAATGGCGTAGTTGTTGTCGGTGACAACCGTACGGTACCCGTGATCGGTACTTGTAAAGCGAAAATTTGTATTCAAGGGTACACACAGAGTGTCACGTTGAAGGTACTCAACCTTCTTGACCCGTTTGACGTGGTGCTAGGCGATCCCTGGCTCCGTGAAAACAAGGCTCTAATGTGCTTTGAATCAAAGCGTTTGATCCTCCGAAAAGGACAACGCCGCTTTACGTTGATTCCGAGTACGGAATTATCACCGACCCGACTCAAAGTCCATGCCAGCTTGTCTGCAATGCAGGTCAAGAGACGTATTCGACAAGGTTGTCGATACTTCTTGGCTCAGCTGCAGAAAGTGGAGGACGACGTGNATCTCTATTGGCGGAGTTCTCGGATGTATTCCAAGACCCACCGGCTGGGCTTCCACCAGAAAGACACATGGGCCACACGATTCCGCTGCAACCGGAGGCGACTCCTCCGTTCAGACCCATGTATCGCCTTAGTCCAGCAGAAAGGCGAGAGGCCGAACGCCAAATCAAAGAGTACCTTGCAAAAGGATGGATCGAGCCAAGTAGCTCGCCGTACGGTGCGCCGATCCTTTTTGTGAACAAAAAGGACGGTGGTTTACGCATGTGCGTGGATTACCGGGTGTTGAACAAGCTGAAGGTGAAAAATCGATTCTCCTTACCGCGGATTGAGGACCTTTTTTACCAACTCCAAGGCGCAAAAGTGTTTTCGTCCTTGGATTTGTCTCAAGGGTACCATCAAATCCGCATCACGGAATATGATGTGCCCAAAACCGCGTTTTGAACGCACATGGGACACTATCAGTTCCGAGTGTTATGCTTCGGGCTTACAAATGCCCCGGCAACTTTCCAAGGAGAAATGAACCGAACATTCGCCAAGCAACTCGGACAGTTTGTCTTGGTTTACCTGGATGACATCCTGGTTTTCTCCAAATCAATGGAAGAGCACATAGAACATCTGCGTGAAGTTCTCGCAATCCTTCGGGAACAGAATTTCTATGCGAAAGTGAGCAAGTGCAAGTTTGCACAAGATGAGCTCGAGTACCTTGGACACATCGTCCGCAAGGACGGCATCCGCGTCGACCCACAAAAAGTCCAAGCCGTTGTGGACTGGCCACGTCCCAAAAATGTTGGGCAGATTTGGTCTTTCCTCGGCCTTGCAAACTACTTTTGACGGTTTATGCAAGGGTATTCGACCGTGGTAGCACCGCTAACCAGGCTCACGCGAAAAGACGTGCGTTGGGAATCTGATTGCGAGAACGCTTTTCTCAAAGTCAAAGAGCTTCTCTCCACGGCGCCCGTCCTAGCTCTTCCGGATCCATCGCAACNGTTGCTACCTCGAGGGTGCTGAAGGGGGTGTGACAGTCGTGACCGACCATAATCCATTGGTGTTTTTCCAAACGCAACCGAACCTGTCAAGACGACAGGCGCGTTGGAGCGAATACCTGAGTCAATTCTCGTTCACATGGGAATATCGGCCAGGACGCATCAATGTGGCCGATCCGCTAAGCCGATAGCCTGTGGAAACTAAAGCAACCACCGAGGGCAGTGGGTGTTTTATGGCCATTGCAACAACATCCGTACAACCATCAGATCCCTCTGCACCTCTGCGGCAACCACCACGAGAGATTATCCATTACAACGGTTTTGTAAACAGGATCCGGATGGGATACTGTGTGGATTCTTGGTTTCAAGACTCTCGACATCTGGACAAGTACGGCTTGGTGGAGGCCGCAGGAATCTTCTGGCACGGAGAACAAGTTGTTGTGCCAAACTCGAGAGACCTTCGAGCAAAGGTTATCTCCCAGTTCCACGACCCGCCGGTCGCAGGTCACGTGGGACCCCGAAAGACCGGACAGGCACTCTCGGACCACTATTGGTGGCCAGGGTGGAGTGTCGATGTCCGTAAGTATTACATGACATGCGACCCATGTCTTCGAAATAAGGCTAGTAACAAGAAGCCTGCGGGACTCCTCCAGCAGCTTCCCATTCCTGGGACTCCATGGGAGTGCGTTAGCATGGACTTCATTACTGGTCTTCCGGACACGGCCCGTGGCCATGATGTGATACTAGTGGTTGTGGATCTTTTGACGAAGATGACACACTTCATTCCTACAACCACTGACGTGAATGCAGAGGAGACCGCTCGTCTCTTCTTTGAGGGTGTCGTAAAGTACCACGGCTTGCCGTTGCGCATTATCTTCGATCGAGATCAAAAATTTGCTAGTAAGTTCTGGCAAAAGATGCACGAGTACTTTGGCAGTGAGTCGCAAATGTCAACAGCATTTCACCCTCAAACTGACAGACAAACAGAGCACATGAATCGCACTCTAGAGCAAATGCTCCGCATGTACGTGGACCCTGCCATGCATGATTGGGACGAATTCCTAGCACCGGCAGAGTTTGCGGTGAACAACTCGGTGAACGAGTCCACACAGTTCACACCGTTCGTGTTGAACACTAGTCGGCATCCAGTGGTACCCTCTTCATTGGTGAAGAGTGGGAGTACAGGAGGGCAGGTTCCTTCCGCTCAAGCCTTTGCCGAGCGCATCGACTCCTTGTTACAGGAGGCGAAGGGTCACCTTCAAGCAGCTCGGCAGCGACAAAAGGCATATGCCGACAAAGGTCGCCGGGAGGTGTCGTTTGACATCGGTGACAAAGTGCTGCTCAGCACTAAAAACCTTCGGTTGAAGTCGCCAGGGGCAAGAAAACTTCTACCGAAGTGGATTGAGTCGTTTCCCATTGTGGCACGCATCGGGCCAGTGGCATACCGATTGCTACTTCCGCCGAGTATGAAGATACATGACGTGTTTCATGTGAGCCTGCTGGCTCCGTACACGGCAGAAGGAACCGTTCAGCCACCGCCNGAGGTCCTTCGCCTACTCCAGCACCGAGAGCGTACTCTTCGGTCGCGCGTTGTCAGGGAGTACCTCGTTCATTGGGCCGGTTGTGGACCTGAACATAATTCATGGGAGCCCGAATCTCGGTTGCCCACAGGGGTGGTCAACGAGTAGTGGAGCGAGCTTGCAGCTCGCACAGATCAACGCGTGGCAGGAGGTACCACCTGAACGCGGGAAAAGTGAACAACATTCCCACAGGGCAGCATTCATGGACAGCGACCATGGGAGGTTGGGGACGCCCAACATGGTTGTCGCGCGGACGCTCCAGCCTAAAGGGGGAGGCCGCTAGCCGTGCTGACCTACAAGCTGCAGCTTAGGTCTACGTACCATGCACGTGTTCATGTTTAGCTGGTGATTGAAATTATTAATTTTCTTTCACAATGTTGATGACTCACTGACTGACAATCCTACTTGTTGTTCATGAACCGGGACGGTTCATGATAAGTGGGGAGGAATGTAGCGGGAGGGCCGGTTCGGCCCTCCCTCCTCGCTGAAGCGAGGGGTGGTTGCGCACCACCCCTCGCGTCAGCGAGGGCTGGCCGGCGGCCAGCACTTCGCTGGCCGCCGGCCAGCTCGCTGCCGGCCGGCTGGACGGCCGGCGGGCGACCAAGTGACCGGCCGGCCACCGGCCGGCCAGCCACCAGCCGCCGATCGCGGCCTCAGCCCGATCGGCGGCTGAGAGGCCACGAGGGCCTCGAGGGCGAGGCCTCGTGGCCTCGTGCCCTCGCCCCCCCCTCGCCCTCCTTGCAAATGAGCAAGAGAGGACGAGGGATAGGGGGAGCGAGAGTGAGGTCAAAACTGCTGGCGCGAAATCGCCAGCATGCCTCGCACACAACGATTTCGCGCCAGAACGAAAAAAAGAAACTTGAAGTTCGTTTATGACGAACTTTGACGTAAAACAAACGGAATAACTCGTGCGAACACACGAGTTTGAGGTAAAAACCCCCGGTTTCAGTCCCAAAACCAGGGGTTTGGTTAAAAACAGAAATGGGCCTCCGGAGACTCGAAACATTCGATTCTCCCTGCCTTGGGTCGTTGATGACGATTGCCCCTCAGTCTTGCGAAGGGGGTAAACCCCTGACGCGGACTGAGAACGCCATTCTGTGAACTCCGATGACGACTTTAGAGCAGGAGCTGGAGACTGGGCCCGTTACACTCAATGTCCGTCATAAACACCAACCATAATACAAGGTCTCCTCGAGATAGTGGTGTAAGTCACCAAGTGCCCGGGTCTCGACCGTGCAACACATAATCCACACACGCATGTGCCAAACATCACACAAGAAGTACAAAGCAACAAGGTCTCCTCATGATCCTCGGAACATGTCTCCGGGGTCCGGGTCTCGACCACACGTGCTAGCATGCATCGAACACAAATACCACATGGAGGCAATGGGTCTCCACGTCACACCGGTACAAGTCACCAGGTGCATGGGTCTTGACCAGCTTAACCTCAACCGGAGCAATGTGCCATACACAAACTAACCATGCTTTCCTCACAAGGGTGTCAGGTGAAAGCCCACACACCAACACCCCCCCTGGGTTGCAGAGGCTGGCTCTCCCATGGCCACACACCCCTGCAAGACAATCGTAAGGGTGACGATGATGCTAGTCGGATGTGCTCCCACATAACCTCACCCCGGAGCGTCATCGTTAGTGTCGTGGTCGTCTCAGTCGTCGTCGTTGCTGTCGTCCTCGTCACTGTCGTAGTCGTCTGTTCTATCGTCACCTGTTGCTGTGACTGGTGTAGCGCTGAGGGCCTCCTCCAACTGCATCACCTGCTGTATGCCTGCTAGCTGCTGAGCGGTTCATCGCCATGCGGACTCTACAACGTCGAGACACGTGTAAAGCTCGTCGAGCTTTGCTGTAGCTATCGGCCGGGCGGCTGCATCTGCGGCATGTAGGCGGGCAGTCGCGGAACGAACCTGACGGTGGACCTCAATCGTGTGCGCGTCGGCATGAGCCACAGCCTCCTGCAGCCTCGCCGCCTCATCGCGTAGGTCAGCCGTCAAATCATCTGTCGCCTAGCCACTAGCTGCTGGCAGGGCGTCAAAACCAGACAACGTGTCGGCATCTGCAGCTTCTGCATCTACAAGAGGTGCTACTGTAGAGGCACCGGCTTCTGCTGGCACACCTATCACTCGGCTGTCGACTCTTGTTTGGAACTCATTATCTGTCGGTGAATCTACCTATGCTACATCGTCGCCGTCATCGGGAGCCCCAACACTGTCCCGGGGCTCCTCCCAACCACTAGTGCGCAACCAATCATCCACCTGCCGCTGAGCGTCCGCACGTCTCCGACGTGCATCCTGTAAAGACCTCTCAGCTGCCTCGAGACGCGTGTGCACATTCTCCACGCACTCCTCGGCAGCCTGCCGTACTTGAACATCCGTAGTGTAACAACGGCTGCTGGCCTCCCGAAGCCCGACCATGAGACCCTGCACGCCTCCGCTCGAGCCACATCTACCTCCTGATCGTCGACCGCGGAGCGCAGGCGCTCGGGTACAGGAACTGTAGCTCGGACGTGTGTAGGTGTGTCGTCGGCTGGAACCGCCATGGTATGAGCGATGCCGGTCAGGGCAGCCATGAGCCGGAGGTCTGCAGCTCGCCATGCATCCTCCACAGTAGATGCGCCTGTTGGGGTGACTGTTGTAGGCTCAGCGGATGCCGTGGGCACAACCGCCTCTCCACTTTCAAAAGTGTGGGCCACGGTAGCAACTGCTGCTCATGTCACGACGTCGATGGCTCTTGCACGGGCCGTCGCTACTGAAGCATCCACTAATATGACCTCCTCCAATTGTCGGCGCAAGTACAACCGTCTCCACACTGCACCGTGGAACGTCCACTAAGCAGCCTCGAGGCGCATGTATACATCCTTGACGTCTAGTGCTGCTTACCGACGACGTGCGGCGTCTATGGTGCTCCAACGTGTGCTTGCTGCACATAGCTCAAGCGTGAGGTCTTGTAGGTGCCTGTCCGCACGTGTGACTGCATCCTCATGGTCGCAAAGCGCACACTGTAAATTCTCGAGCGCACGAGCCTACGCGGCTACTAGAACATCAGCTACTACTCGAGTTGTGTCCTCCACGACGGCTACGCCTCCACAGATAGCTGCGGCAATGGCACTAGCCATAGCAGAAGTGCTGCCAACCTCGACGTTTCCTGCCTCTCCGGGTACCTCCTCCGCATGTGTATCTGCAATGGCAGATGCTGTGGTTGAGGGAGCGTCAACCCCTACGCAGCCTGTACCAGTTGCTATAGGAGCGATGACCATCATGGTGTCTGCGCCAACAAGCGCGTCCACTGCCGGCGTCCTATTAGTAGCAATGACTACAACTGCTGCTCATGTCACGACGTCGATGGCTTCCGACACACCCACTGCCTGGACGTCTGCTCCATATGTGTCCGTTGTCATCGTCACTGCTATTACTGCCCCATCCACTCCTACAGCCACACATGCCTCTGTGGTCGTGGTCTCTGCTACATCAACTCTAGACTCCATCTCCATCCCCATCTCTACGTCTGCCTCCAACTCCGCGTCGTACCACTTGTCCACCTCCGACTCCACGTCGGACCACTCCTCGGATGTCTCGTTCTTGCAGAGAGCATCCTGTCGTGAAACACCGTCTGTCGCATCCCTGCTGCACTCTCTGGTGGTCGTCAGCGGACACTCCATCGCCCCCTCGACTGACGCACTGGTAGAAGCTGCAAAGGGATGCCACACCAGCTCTGCGACTGGGGATGAGAGATTCATCTCCGTGTTCACGTCTGCCACTGCTGCGACTGCTGCTACCTCCTGAGCACATCTCACCAAATGTGCCGTCCATTGCCTCGCGTGCCGAGTGCGAATGCGACGACGCCGAGCTGAAGGGAGTAGTACAGAAGCGGAGGGGTAAACGGTCGGGATGACTCCAACTAACTCCATGACAGAGCGGAGGGCATCAGAGGTGGAGCTAAGGTTGGGAGGTGTGGCATGGTCAAGTGATGACACCGATGGAGGTGAGGATGGCGAGGAGGAAGGTAGGGGTGTCTGAAGCGGCACGGTGGCAACGGCCCCCTCAGAGACCACATGGTCTGTGAGCTGTTGCACCATGCGATTTAGACTCTGGAGCTCGGCGTACAACACCGTCATAGCTCCACTAAGGGGTGCGACGGTGTGCGCTGATGTCTCTAAGTCGGATAGTGGAGTAGGGCGGGACCGTAACCAGGGAGGTGGCCATTCAGTAGGGCGCTGGCGACACTGGCGCCAGCCATGGTGTTGGTCGCCGCAAAAGTAGCAGGCAAAGCCGTTGGACGCTTGGGACGTGTGCCACGGCTGCAATTGCCACTGAGCTCGTGGCACCTGTCACACCTGCAGTGCCGGTGCAAGCCAAGGCGCCGGCTGCACCCCTTGCCACGCCGGTGTGCACGTCTCAGGAGCCTGGCGTAAGTGAGTGTATAAGACACTCGCTCCCGCTGGCACAAGGCCACAGGGTGAACCGGGCGATGAAAGCACAATGTCTCAAATGTGCTATGACGCGGTCACGAGGATGGCCACCACCACGCTGGTGGTACATTGAGGTCCGATTGTTACGCGTCTATCGGGCTGCTGCCGTGCGACCTCAAGTCGCCCTCGGTGCTACTGTTGCTCCGGTTTCCATCGTCAGCCGATGACTGTTGCCTCTGACCACCTTCGTCGCTGCTGCTACTACCGCGTCTCACGCGGCCGTTGCTGCTGTTGTGCTGTCATTTGCCAACGTCGAGTTAGTGCACCAACGTGTGCGTGCACCCATTTTTTCTTTTGTTTTCCTCTTCACTCCATTTCTTTTCAGGTGCCAACTCCTCGGGTGCTCCTTTTGGGGTTGTCCTGGGGTGGCCCACTCGGGGACCCCCACGTGTCCTCTCCCCCTCCTTCCTTTTTTTTTCTTTTGGCTGCCTGGCTCGACCCTCGCAGAGAGCTCGTCGATCGGACGAGCTCGCCGATCGGCGGACTCGCCGATCACCGCGAGCTCGCCGCGAGCTCGCTACAAGCTCGCCGCGAGCTTGCTACAAGCTCGCCGCGAGCTTGCCGCGAGAAGCTACAAGGCAGCTTCCCGTCGCAGCAACGGGGGCAACAGCAGGTGCTGCTGCCGCCTTGGCTGCCCCTGCTGCGCGTGCTGCTGCTGCTGCTGCTGCTATGCTCGTGTGCAGCTGCGACTGCACGCTGTAGTTGCTCGCCACCACCGCTGCTGCTACTGCTGTTGCCGCGTGGTGCTGTTGCTGCTGCCGCTGCTATGGCTGCTGCAAGGCAGTGCTGCGCACTGCTACTGCACGCTCCTACTAGGCTACTACGCAGCGGCTGCTGGCATGCTGCTGTTGCGCTGCCCGACTGCTGCTGCACGGCTACTGATGAGCAGCCGCGCGGCTGCTGCTGCTGCTGCGGGGCTGCTGCGTAGCAACTATTGGCACGCTGCTACTTCAGTGCCCTGCTGCTGTGCTGCCCTGTTGCGGCTGCACAGCTGCTGGTGAGTAGCCGCGTGGCTGCTACCGTTGCTGCGCGACGGCTCAGCTAAGAGGCTGCGATTGCTGCTGCCGCATTGGCTGTAGTGGTTGCGGCTGCTGCTACCTCCCCGGCTGCTGTGTCAGCTGTCGCCGCTCGTTGGTGCTGTTGCACACGGCTCAAATGGCCGCTGCCATTACGGATGGTGCGTACTGCTGCCGCCGTTGCCTCTGCAGCAACGTACCTGTGATGGGTCCTCCCAGGACTTGCATCTCCTTCTGTGGGTGGCTACTGATACTGCCACTCACTGCTGCTACTATTGTTGCGTCTCTGCTGCACACTAGCGCGAGCTGTGACTCGCATGCTCTGATACCACGAGAAGCTTCTAAGAACCTTCCTAACCACTTGCCGCGACACTAGGTGTCAGCGCTAGGTCAGCGTGTGACAACGGTCACAAGTTAGAGGTAAAAACTACAAGGGTGTGGGTAGGGACACTCACAGAGTGTCAAGAAGCTCAAACATGAATGTAATCACAGAGAGAGATGACAATTGACAAGAACACAACATGAATACCTGCTGCGGCTCACGGCAAGTGACGCACGCGCAGTGTCAGTTTGTCCTAAAACTAACCTAAAATCACTGCTTTGGCCATAAACCTGCGCACAGGTATCCAAACGCACCACCGTTTGAGCCTAGAGATGCAAAATCTTGAGCCAGATGCTACAACTGGTCACACGCACAAGTCCGGCATCAATTGGTGGACAGACAATGCAAAACATGCAAATCGGGCTCGAGAGCCAGTCCACTGAGAAAACTCTAGCGGCTGCAGAAAATCGAGAAAGAACCCCGGCAAGCACCCGGAATGTCGTGGCAGCTGTGTGGCAGCTGGTAGTACACGGAGCCACCACTCGTCGGTGCCCTGGCGCCAGCTGCATCCGCACCATGGATCATGTCGTCATGCTCCCTAGTAACGTCGTTCCATATCACCAGTACTTGGTATACAGATAATGACCGCGTCATCGCTAGTGACGGGTGGAAGCCACACAAAGCAACATTGTGGGATTATGGGGGGATGGCGTTTGCAAGATGTGGCGCTTGCGAACACAGAAGTTTTGGAGTTCGTACTTGCGAACTCCAAAACTCGCAAGAGGGTTGCATCTGACATCTGCGAGGTTAGTGTCAGCACCACCCACGTCGCCCTCGAAGTCAGCGTAATCCGACTTTGAGGGCGTGGGTACACTTGTCCTTTTCTTTTCCCCCGTTTTCCTTTGCACAATGAAAAGCATGGGCTCCACTGTCATTTCGTTTCGACTATGGACAGCGCCGTCTTTCCGTTTTCAACTTTGGACACCATCGTCTTTCTGTTTTCGACTACGGACACCGCTGATCTATCGAGCAAATCGATGGGCTCCAGTGTATTTTGAATCAAAAACATATGCTCAATAAATGCTCAAATCATCTCCAAACGCGATAAGCTTAAAATCTGAAATAGCTTCTCACACCCACACCCCATGAACACCACCTTTGATGTGTGACTTCGAATCGCTCCTCTTTGCGATTTTGACTAGCGGATTAGGAAGTATGCTTGGATATTTTGAAAGCAATACCTCTGAGTTGAGGGTCTCAACTTAGGAGGTCAACCTTCTTCTTGCCCTTGAAAGGGGCACGGAAGTTTGGTGATCCCCTTGAAATGGGCATTTCAAAAGTAGAAGTGTTCCACCCAACTGTTGTGATTAGTGACGTTCTTGTACAGTTTACTGTGACCACTCGGCCGTGTCCATACTCGTGCAGATCCCTGAGGCGAGCCCTGGTGACACCGGTGCGACGACTGGCGGCGGACTACCGGCTTGGAGCTGGCCGACTACCGTTCCAGAGCCCCAGATGCTGCCGGGACTCTCTGCTCTCTTTTTTATAGCTTGCAGGCGTCTTTCGGCGGACTGGCCATGAGCCCTATTTGCATGTTTTTGCATTGTATGTCCACCGTCTGATGACGGATGCATGGATGTGACCAGTCGTAGCGTCCTTATTTTGATCCTGCACGTCTAGGTTCAGACGGCGTGGTCTTCTGACATGTGTGCGCAGAGTTAAAGCCAAAACAGTGGTTTTAGGCCGGTTTTTAGGACAGCTCTTGGACTACCGCGTGCGACACCCGCCGTGCGCCGCGGCAGGTATTTATGCCTTGGACCTATCATTTGTTATTTCTCTCTGCAATTATATTCAGTTTGAGTTTCCTGACACTCTGTTCGTGTCCCAACCCAGACCCTTGCAGTTTTGTCTCAAACTTGTGACTGTTGTCACACGCTGACCTAGCGCTGACGCCTAGTGTCACGGCAAGTGGTTAGGAAGGTTCTAGGAAACTTCTCATGGTATCAGAGCAACAAGCCAGAGCTTGTTGTGCTACACAGCAGAGATGCAGCAATCGCAGCAGCTGTGAGCAGCAGTAGCGGCAACAGCACACAGCAGCAGCGACAGGTCCTGGGAGGACCCACCAACCTGCGCCATTGCAAGGCGTAGGCCACAACACCTGCGCGACAGAGGAGTCATGCAGGAGGGGTGCAGCAGTGTAGCAGCACGCCAGCGCAGCAGCGCCATAGCAGCTGTCCAGCAGCGCAGCAACAGAGCTGGCAGTTTTGACCACATCAGCAGCAACGTCGGCGGCGGCATCAGAAACATCAGCAACAGTTGCCGCCAAAGTGGCTTGAGGCCATTGCCGTCAAGCACGACGGCAGCAGCAGCGGCAACAACAACAGCAGCGTGCGCCACCGCTGCCCCTGTCCGTGCAACTTCCTAGAAGCCGCACGGACGTGGAGGAGCCGCGGACCAAAATCGCGTCAGCCACCACCTCCCCATCAGCACGAGCTTGCCCTGGCTTCAAACGAACGCCGTTTTTGGCGTTTGAGGTTGCGTTTTAAAGCTCTTCTCTCAAGCTCTCCAGAGCTACTATTCACGCTCAGTTTCCTGCTCTCTCGCCACCAGCAAAGACTGAAGTGCACCGCAGATTTGTTTTCTGCTGAAATTCGGGCAGAACAGGGAAAAGTAACGTTTTGCCACTTTTTCCAACTTTTTGCGACCGAACATTTCACCATCATGTTCAGCACATTCAGGAGCCTCTGTGGTCCAAATTTCGATTGATTTGGACAACCTTGAATTCTTAGTGCCGAAATTTAAATTTCAGCACTTAGGCAAATTTCTGGCCGTCAGCACCATACTTCGCCAAATTTTTGGCCGGACAGTCAAACGTTGCTAGCATCTCAACTCCTCAAGAAACGCTAACGGTTTTGAAATCCGACAAACTTGACCTATCGCCCCATACTGAGCGGCGACATGAGCCTGTCCGACAACGAGAAGGGATCAGGCGATCCCTCCTCCTCTTAGTCTGGTGTACTGAGTCCACGCTCGCAGACCATTGAGGACCTACGAAGCCAGCAGGATGAGATGCGTCGCCTCCAGAGAGAGCAGACTGACGCTATCCGCACGCTGACTGAGCTTCTGCGTGCTCAGTCCATGACTCCTCAGCGGGTTTCTGAGGGAGCTGCCGGCGTCGCGGTCTCTACCCAGCAGTCGGCCCAGGCACCCGTGACGGGCGCTCGACCTGTCCCAACACCTGCTGACCTCCTGGATGATGAGCCACTCATGCCAGGCGTTACTCATGATTCCCCGGCTCAATAGATTCGAGTTCTTCAGGAGCACCTCCGTCAGCTGCAGACGTGCACCCGATTGCCTCCGTTTTCCTCGATACGATTGTCACCTGACTACCCCGGTGACCATCCTCTTCCAGAAGTCTTTCCGGTCTCTCGTCCTTCTCAGCCTGTGGTTGCTCTCCCCACGGAGCGGTAGCCCAAAGATTTTGAGGCACCACCTCCACCGTACATCAGTGAGGATGGCTTCGACTGCTGGGAGATCCTATTTCAGGTATGGGCTACTTGTGAGGGAGTGTGGCCTTACTACCACAGCACGTACCAGCCTACACACCCAGCACAGGTACGGAAAGCGGCCCGAGCCATGCGCGGACTACTCTATGCCATGCCACGCGAGACCGTCGTCGACTTCCGCCCCTTCCTTGGCGAGGCCGGCACAGGCACCGGCGCCGATCCGGTTGGGATCTGGCCTTATCCCTGCTGGCCGCAGAGATGCACGCCACTCGTGCATCACACATTCGTGCTTTCCATTCGCTCCATCAGGGGCCTACGGAGCCTGCAGCGGATTACTGGTGACGCGCCATACGCATCTACACGCGCTAGGGGACCTCAGGAGGCACACAGCTGTGGGCGCTTCGTACGATTATGCTCAGAGTTCGCCTCGAATACACCGACATCTTCACACGGTACAGCGAGTGTGTTGCGAGTGTGTTGTCATCGTC
This sequence comes from Penium margaritaceum, assembly GCA_023375785.1. NCBI lineage: Eukaryota > Viridiplantae > Streptophyta > Zygnematophyceae > Desmidiales > Peniaceae > Penium > Penium margaritaceum. The sequence continues at coordinate 109,685 of SZWC01003245.1, forward strand.
GGGTGGGTCACAGACTATTTTTTCGTCCGTTCCTGTGGCTCGTGACGACATGTGTGGGGGAGCACAGTCAGCATGTGATGATGATGGGCCTGACTACACCGAGTGGATTCATGAGTCTCATCTTTGTGTTGTGCATCGTTCCTCCCCACTGACGGCTTAGCGTCCCTTTGATGCCGAGTGTTCCATTGCTCGTTGTACAGTGACGTCCTATAGTCGTGACTCCGGTGGCACTTGGATCATCGATTCTGGTGCCACCCATCACATGACGTGCCGTCGTAGTGACTTTGTTGTTCTCATCGCTGTCACGTCTGTCCGTTCCGTTCGTACAGGCTCTGGTTAGTCCTTGCCAGTCCATGGTGTTGGGGTTGTATGCTTCGATGGTCCGTCTGGCCCCTTGCACCTTTCTAACGTGTTGTTTGTGCCTGATCTTGAGCTCAGCTTGCTTTCAGTGCGTGCCTGCACCTTGATGGGTCTCTCTGTGGAGCATACCGCTGACTCAGCGACTGTGACTGCTACTGACACATGTAGTGTCGTCCTGCGTGCTTCAGTCATAGATGATCTGTATCGTAGTGTTCGGCCTTCCTCCCCTTCCTCTTCCTCCTCCTCCGGTCGTGTCTTTGTCACTGGTGTTCTATCTCTGGAACACCAGCGGTTGCTTCATCGCTGTCTGTGTCACGTGGGCTCCGACACTATGTCGAAGCTCATTTGCACACAGCCCGCTCTCGGTCTTGATGTGGCTTATTTCGAGAAGCCACCCAAGACTGACTGTCTTTTTTGCGCTCAGGGGAAAATGCAGAGGTGCACCTACCTTGACTCTCGTTCCTGAGCGCTTCGGCCTCTCGAGTTGGTTCACTCACACCTTCTCGGTCCTCTCCCGATCGAGTCTCTGTCTGAGAGGGGCCAGTATGTTCTGACTCTGACTGATGACTTTACCCAGATGCGGAGCGTCTACAGTCTTCGTCAGAAGAGCGACGCCGCCGTTGCGGTTTGACTCTGGCTAGTGATGGCTGAGCGTGAGACCCGCCATGCGCTACATACCTTCCGCTCGGATCGCGGTGGCGAGTTCCTTGGCGAGATGGACTCCTTCTTTGTTGAGCACGAGATTTTTCACCAGGTCTCCGCTCCTGCTACCCCCAAGCAGAACGGTGTATCTGAGCGCTGAAACCGCACCATGGAGGATGCGGTTCGCGCCATGCGGTCTGAGTGAGGTCTCCTAGAGTCTTTTGTCTTTGAGGGTTTCGCCTACATGACTTGGGTCTGGAACCGCCTCCCGCACGGACCGCTTCCGGACCATATTACACCGTACGAGCTCTGGTTTGGACACCGTGCAAACCTTCGTCTCGCTCGCGTCTAGGGCTCTCTGGCCTCCGTGTGGTACACCGAGGACCAGCAGGGGTCTAAGGTCTCACCTCAGGGCCGCTTGTGTGCCTTCATCGGCATTTCCCCGCGGTCGAAGGCCTGGCGCTTCTGGGACCCTACTCGTCGTAGCGTCATTGAGTCCCGCGACATGCTGTTTTTCGTGACCTGACTTTGATCACAGCACTGTCCGCCGCCCATGTTCCTTCCTGTGAGGGTTCTCGGCGGATGGGGGAGACTTCTACGCCAGCGAGCACCTCTCATCAGGCTGATGTGTCCGCTCGAGCCCCCTCTCGGTCTCCGGCCCTTGATGATCTGGCGATGATTGCCGTCGGTCCAGAGATCTCGCCTGTACAGCCTCTTTCACACCCCACAGATACCTCTGTCCCCACGCCTCCTTCTGCACGAGCACATGCGTCTGCTGGCACTCTTGTCTCTGTATCAGATCCAGTCTCGCCCACTCCCGTTCCTACGTCGACTAGTACTCCTACCTCAGTGTCAGGTACAGTCATGCCTGCTCCAGCTGTCACACCCAGCCCCGTGTTCCCCACACACGCATCTCCTCGCACGACATCTCCGGCTGCCTCGTCTCAGCCCTCACCAGCTGTGGTCGTACCTGTTCCTGTGGTCGCACCTGTTCCTATGGTCGCACCTGTCCGTGAGCCTGATGTTCGTCCCTCGACCTCAGGTTACTCCCGTGAGCCCAGTGGCCGTTTTCGACCAATGGATTGCAGGGCTCAGCGAGCGTTGGGCCCCGGACCTAGGCGCTCCTCTCGTAGCATCGTGAGTGGTGACCCCGGCACAAAGGCCCTAGGCCTGAGTGTCCGCACTGAGCTCACAAAGGTACATCCAGCATGCCCCGTAGGGTACGACCTCGTCACTCGCAAGTTCCATATTGCCTGTGACGCTTCAGCTGATCTCGTGGTCGTCAGGCCCAGCACTGAGGCATGTGCACTTGCCACGCAGAGTTCTCCCTCTATAGGGCCCGACACGGGCACACTGAGGGAGGCTCTCTCATCACAGGATGTTGACGCTTGGCGTGCTGTCTGCGAGGATGAGCTTCGCGCTATCCGAGAGCACAGAGTCTACGAGCTTGTCGACCTTCCTCCTGGGAGGAAGGCTATTCAGGTCAAGTGGGTCTTTCGCAAGAAGGTGAAGCCGGATGGCTTACTGGAACGCTACAAGGCCCGCTTGGTCGTCAAGGGGTACTCTCAGATTGAGGGAGTCGATTACACTGACACCTTTACCCCTGTCAGCCGCATGACCTCAGCACCAGCTCTGTTCGGTGCAGTAGCTCAGCATGACTGGGAACTGCACTAGATATCGCGTACTGGCCACTATCACGTGTCCTGATATCGCGTTCGCCGTCAACCTCCTCGCTCAGTTCTCACAGGCTCCACGTGCGAGAGCCCTTCACGCGGCTGTGTGAGTGGTGCGATGCGTGGTCTCCACGCCGTACCTCGGGCTCTGTTTTCGTCGGCAGTGTTCGGTGGTCCTTGACGGCTACACTGACAGCGATTGGGCTTGGAGCCCGGATGGGCGCAGTCGTACTGGCTACGTGTTCCTGCTCGGTGGTATCGCTTTGTCTTGGCGAAGCAGGAAGCAGGGCTGCATCGCACGTAGTTTGTTGAAGGCAGAGTACGCTGCTTTGGGCGCAGGGGCTGCTGAGGCAGTATGGGTGCAACACTTGTTTCTTGAGCGTGAGCAGTCAGTACCCGCCATTGTGCTGCGTTGCGACAACCAGAGTGCTCTCGCCATTGCGGAGAACTCCGGTGTCTTCCATGCTCGCACAAAGCACATTGCGATTGAGCATCACTTCGTTCGTGACCTGGTGGAGCGAAGCGTGATCTCCGTCATGTGGGTTGGCACTAACATGCAACGTGTTGATTTCTAGACGAAGGCACTAGCCTGCACAAAGTTCTTGGTGGCCATTCGTTCTGTTGGGCTTCGCCCCATGCCTGAGGGTGGTTGAGTGTGGGATGTGCATCTATGCCTCATTTGTTTGTGTCACTCACTATTGTGTTTGTACCAGTGTTGCACGTGTATAGACATGCGTATCATCGAGTCATGGGGGAGTGTTGTGATTTGTGACGTTCTTGTACAGTTTACGGTGACCACTCGGCCGTGTCCATACTCGTGCAGATCCCTGAGGCGGGCCCTGGTGACACCGGTGCGACGACTGGCGGCGGACTACCAGCTTGGAGCTGGCCGACTACCGTTCCAGAGCCCCTGATGCTGCCTGGACTCTCTGCTCTCTTTTCTACAGCTTGCAGGCGTCTTTCGGCAAACTGGCCATGAGCCCTATTTGCATGTTTTTTCATTGTATGTCCACCGTCTAATGATGGATGCATGCATGTGACCAGTCGTAGCGTTCGTATTTTGATCCTGCACGTCTAGGTTCAGACGACGTAGCCTTCTGACATGTGTGCGCAGAGTTACAGCCAAAACAGTGGTTTTAGGCCGGTTTTCAGGACAACTCTTGGACTGCCGCGTGCGATACCCGCCGTGCGCCGCGGCAGGTATTTATGCCTTGGACCTGTCATTTGTTATTTCTCTCTGCAATTATATTCAGTTTGAGTTTCCTGACACTGTGTTCGTGTCCCAACCCAGACCCTTGCAGTTATGTCTCAAACTTGCGACTGTTGTCACACGCTGACCTAACCTTGACGCCTAGTGTCACGGCAAGTGGTCAGGAAGGTTCTAGGAAACTTCTCACCAACATGCGTGACCCTGCAAAAGTTTTGCATTTGTCAGCCTACATGGTGTGATGCTCGAAGGCCCAACCAGCAATACACCAACTGAGAATTGCACCGCCCGGCAATTGAGATAGTTTTTAACAAGTAGAACACACTCAGCCCGCAGCAGGTGATGAATGAGTCAGTGCCTCAGGTGAGTACTTGTCTGCTTGACAAAATCAGAGAATAATCAGAGGAATAGCTAAGAGTTCAATCATTTCAGCTGAGCCGTCAGTGATTAACCCAGGGACGCTGCACCGCACGGTGCCAGTCGAACCCCATAATGTGCTGCTTGCAGCAGTACATATGTAGTAATGTTAACATTCTCTACAACGGGAAAAGATTGGACACATCTTTGGACCAAAAAAGGGCACTCACCATCGTTTCCTAATGATGCATCCACCAGCAGGGTGTGATATTCTTCCTATGGTTTACGCCTTGACCAGGGGAGTTGCACAGAAAAGAAAAGGGATGATTGAACTTGTGGAGCCTCTATCGCACAAACCCGCACGATCTGCAGCAGAGGTAGTCCCAAGCTGGAAGCGGGTGCACTGAAGTGGCCACTGCCTGATTCCTTTAGTGGAATCCATTCTAATGGAACCTACCTTGATCTCTAGTTGCTAAGAAGGTAAGCCAGCCCTTACAATAAGAGCTCGAATGTTTGCAGCTTCTACTGCCTGTGCGCTTTGTTGACTCTTTGCAGCCTCGGCCTTCTTCACTTCGGCGACCATGTGCTGCCCAATCTCAGCTCGCCGCTTAGCCTCGTCCATCAGTGCTTTTAGGTCGACAGGCTTGTTGCTGTCGACCTGTGGACCATCCTCTTTGTCCGAGCCTGGAAGATCATCATCGCCTCCTGTGAAGAATGATGATAATCGTACAGGTCCACCTTCCCCCTCCTCGCTCGCGCTGCTCAGGTCCCCATCTGACTCCGTCTTCCTCTTTTTGGACTTTTTTGCATCATCCTCTGAACTCGTGTCGGACTCAGAGTCTGATGATTCAGTCCTGGATCGCTTACCCTTCTGCACAAGGAAGGGAAGTGGGAGGAAGAGGTACAT
>SZWC01003245.1:117856-138777 GCA_023375785.1 Penium margaritaceum
TCACGTTCACGCACAATCAACCACACACTTGTGGTTTTTTTTCATTATGGTCGATAGCGTACAACATCCACTGTTGGTCGCGTGATCCTTGGCTCTTACCAAGATGAAACACGTACAATCCTTGTACGTTCTTCACAAGTGTTGATGAGTCTTCACTAGACTCATCATACGTGTGTGTCGATGGCATAGTCGATGCCTTTTGGGACGTACGTTGTCAACAATGTCATGCCAGTATGGAAGAGAGTACATAGGATGAATTTTCCCACATTCCGTGTGGTACGTGTTCAGCAAGCTGTTGTGGTGACGCCTCCTCCCCCTTTGCAAGGAGCCTCCCTGCGACCAATTAACCGGGCGTCCCTGCGAAAACTGTCGAGGTCCACACAACACTTCCCATGTCGTTCGGACGTGATCTCTTCCAAGGGGATGTTGCCGAGGTGGTACCTCCCTGCAACATTGTTAGTACGTGCAACCGAGTATCTGGACATCAGTCCTCTCGGGTCGCAACCACGTGTTCATGACCACGCAAAGGTCCACTAGACCTCTTTCAGCAACTGTGGATTGGTTGGCTGAACTCAACCAAGCTCCACTGAACCCATGCAACTCGCATGCTAGCTTCATCTTAGGGTTGGGAGGCACCAAGGCCCTAAGACAGGGTTGCTCAGCACACTTAGTTTTCCTTTTAAAGATTGCACTCATCTTTGAAGGAGGCGGCATTGGTCGTTTGGCATGCGCACTTGCCGTTTAAGTCCATCATTGGACACGGAAATGCTCCGACCTAGATGATCTTGGTCTCAACCCTCATCCCCTCATTTCTATCTGAAATGGGTACCGTAGGCTACCGCTCTCGTCCCTGTCAAAAGCACATTGCTTTTGAACTAGGTTCCTTGAGATAACCAATCTCAACCATGGATTCTATCCACGAATGAAGTGTTCATCGTACGGTATTCACCAAACGGGTGTACCGTGCTCACAATCACTGCGGTACAAGTTGGAACAACACCTTTCGGGTGTCAATTCCATGTGATTGTGTTGAACATATCCAAATCACATCCAAAGAGCCTGGAACGATTAGTTCCAAAGTCTTTCTTTGCTCATGTCATGACGAACCCGTCACGGATTGTGTTTGTCAAGTCACAACAAAACATGTTGTTTCATTGTCTTCTGATGTGTACATTCGTTAATTCCACTCGACAGAGTGTTTTCCATATGCCTCACCCAAGGTACTTGTAGAGGGGATCACCCTCATCGAAGACATCCGACAAAAAACCATCATTGTGGATACCTCCACAGCGACATCCAAAACATATAATACTTGCATTCGGCAATGTACTTCAATTGAACCATCCCCAGAGCCCATGGAGTTCAGTTGCCTTACCATGACCTTCCGGGTCAGGAAAGCGTGGTTTTACTACACCGTAATCGCTATTCTTTCTCTCGAAGATTGGATTTGTTCCAACAAATGAGATAGGCGTTGCTACACCATGCCTTTGGTATGATCAGACTCCATCTGTGTGATGTTTGAAGGGGGTAACGTACACAACTAGTGTACCGTGTCACGATGGCCTGAACTTTGAGACATTGCTGAAAACATCAAAAGAATCTGATGAGAAACATCGTTTCTCAAGGCCCATCTTGAAGAGTCATTTCACATCAACATTTTTGACACATTGGTCACTTGTTTTCCCTCAGTGTTGATTATGACTCGTGTGGTCGGTCGGACCACCAAGATGTAGGTGCTAATACACTGTTTGTATAAAGTTGTCTGCTCATACATCGTCTCTACGGTCATAAGTTTTGAAATTCAAAACCTAGACCTTGACGTGATCCCAACTAGGTCATAGTTGGTTTGTGGCAATCTATGAGATCGTCATAGTTCTCTTGAGTACCATCAAGGAGAGAATGAGTGTCGCTCATTTTCTCTGAAATGGATTTTCACCAAAGTGTGGATTAATTTATGTCATCGACGTTGGTTCATATATTTTTGTCTANATGACTCGTGTGGTCGGTCGGACCACCAAGATGTAGGTGCTAATGCACTGTTTGTATAAAGCTGTTGGCTCATACATTGTCTCTACGGTCATAAGTTTTGAACTTCAAAACCTAGACCTTGACGTGATCCCAACTAGGTCATAGTTGGTTTGTGGCAATCTATGAGATCGTCATAGTTCTCTTGAGTACCATCAAGGAGAGAATGAGTGTCGCTCATTTTCTCTGAAATGGATTTTCACCAAAGTGTGGATTAATTTATGTCATCGACGTTGGTTCATATATTTTTGTCTATCAATGTCCATGACATGTTCACTCACCGAGTGAAAATAGACTGAATGTGTCGCCTTCAAATTCATTCTCTTCTAACATTCGGTCAATCTTGTCTTACGCCAGTTTTGACTCTTGCAATCTTCGACCACCGCACTGCGACGTCTCAAATCATGGAGGACCCATCGAAGAGTCTCTGCCCCTCTCTGGCGCAATTACAACCCCCATTGACAAGAGTCATTGTCTTCTGAACAGGGTTGTGAGTACACTCATGTACCTTTTCATCGTCCGTACCGATCGGGTACCCCGATTAGTATCCATCACTCACCGAGTGAGAGGGTGTTAATGGTTTTTCCATTGAGAATTTATTCAAGCGTATCATCCTTGACACGTTCCATCACGGACGGATGTTTGTATCGGCCATGACTAATGATGCACAGAATGTCCGAAAAGTACTGAAACATCCAGTACACACTGTGTACAGGCGACATAGTGGCAAACCTCAAGGATTGAAGTCGGCGTGCTAACAGACCAGGTCCATTTCACATCTCATGACATAGTCATGATCCGGAGTTAGTCGTGAAATGATCACATTTGCCTTTGAATATTGCAGCACCATGAGATATGCGAGTGTCGTAGCACACGTCCTGCGCCTACCAAACTACTTGTTTGGTGAAATGGTGTCGCCATTTTCATCGAAGACATCAGCTGATATCGTCAGCTTGTTTAACTATCACAAAACCGTTGTGATCATTCGTCTGTCCCACTTATCCATAACTTAATGTCGTGTTTGACGCACCATCAGTTAGTGGATAAGGATTTTGTGCATATCCTGCACGTTGTCCATGCTTGCCATGTACCCAATTTCATGTGGCTGAAGTACCACGGTATGAATCGCAAACCTCGACCCACTGGAAAGTGTGTTGTCTCCAGCACTTGGTCATGCGATTTGACCTCTTGCAGTCATGCAAGCCGTGCATATTATTTGGAACTCGGCTCAACCGACTGGGCTTTTGTAGTACGTTCCATCTATGGACAAGGAGGAGTTTGTCCACCTTTAGCATGGTCAATTTTGAGGAAATCGTCCTCGTCACACTGTGATTTATCCGTAAGAATCCGGTTTGTACATCTTTCGGAAGTACCTTTCCTAACTGCTATCGACACGGTGAAGTTTTTAACTTCAAATGGTCGTCACTGTCGGTGACGATCGAGATCATTGTGTTTTTGTACACCATTTGGGCATACATCTGATCACCACTGTCATCCGTGATCGTTTCCCGACATGCCTGTCGATTCTCTATTTAAAGAATTTTACAGTATGGACGTCCTCGACGTCCTCAAGATGCCTTGCAAACGTCAAACGACGTATTTTGGTGCTTCAAGTAATGCTCTTGCCGCACTTGCCCGTAGAACCACATTGTGCATAGCTCGTATGCTTTTGTTTAGTGGTCTATTGCAAGCTATCACGAGAAGGCAACGGTTGCCTAATTTTTTCTAGCTGATACAACGGGGTGCGATCAGTACCCATGTTATTGGTGTAATCGGTCAGCATCTTATTGAGAAAGTGCGTAGAAGCTTCCTAGCAACACAGCCGCTGACCGGGCGTCCGTGCTTGATCAGACGGTGACGACAGTCACAGGTCGTGCACACAACGGCAAGGGTTTGGCTAGGAGACACAAGGCACAGTGTCAGAATGCTTCAATATAGCATGTGCAGAGAGAAGTGAAAAATGACAGGTCCAAGGCATAAATACCTGCCGCGGCGCACGGCGGGTGTCGCACGCGACAGTCCAAGAGCTGTCCTAAAACCGGTCCAAAACCACTGTTTTGAACGTAACTCTACGCACACATGTCAGAATGCTACGCTGTCTAAACCTAGACGTGCATAATCAAACGACGGACACTACGACTGGTCACATGCATGCATCCATCGACAGACAGTGAGCATACAATGCAAAACTATGCAAATAGGCCTCATGGCCAGTCTGCCGAAAGACGCCTGCAAGATGTAGAAGACACAGCAGAGAGTCCCGGTGGCATCTCGGGCTCTGGTGCAGTGGTCGGCCAGCTCCAAGCTGGTAGTCCGCCGCCTGTCGTCGTGCCGGTGTCACCAGGGCCGCCAGCCTCAGGGACCTGCACGAGTATGGACACGGCCGAGTGGTCACAGTAAACTGTACATGAACGGCACAAAGCACAACACTCCCCCATGACTCGATGGCACGCATGTCCATACGCGTGCAGCACTGGTACGAACACAATAGTGAGTGACACAAACAAATGAGACGCAAACGCACATCCCACACTCAACCACTCTCACGCACGAGGCAAAGCCCAACAGAACGAATGGCCACCAGGAACTTTCCACGAGCAAGTACCTTCGTCAAGAAGTCAGCACGTTGCAAGTCAGTGCCAACCCACATGATGGAGATCACGCGTCGCTCCACCAGATCACGAACGAAGTGATGCTCAACCGCAATGTGCTTTGTACGAGCATGAAAAACACCAGAGTTCTCTGCAATGGCGAGAGCACTCTGGTTGTCGCAACGCAGCACAATGGCGGCAACTGACTGCCCAAGCTGAAGCGCTGCAGCCATACTGCCTCAGCAGCCCCTGCGCCCAAAGCCACATACTCTGCCTCCGACAAGCTACTTGCGATGCAACTTTGCTTCCCGCTTCGCCAAGACAAAGAAGTACCACCGAGCAAAAACACGTAGCCAGAACGACTGCGCCCATCAGGGCTCCAAGCCCAGTCACTGTCAGTGTAGCCGTCAAGGACCACCGAACACTGCCGACGAAAGCAGAGTCCGAGATACTAGGTGGAGACCACGTACCGTACCACTCGCACAGCCGCGTGAAGGGCTCTCACACGTGGAGCCTACGAGAACTGAGCGAGGAGGTTGACGGCGAACGCGATGTCAGGACGCGTGGTAGTGCCCAGGTACATCAGAGATCCGATGAGACGGAGGTACAAGGTCACGTCCACTGTCTCCCCTAGCTGTGTAGGGTCATCCACCTTCACGGCATTCTGCCCATTAGGTGTGAGGGGTGTGGAAACGGTGGGCACTGCACCAAGGAGATCGCTGAAACGCTCCCCCACGACTCGTGCGTATTGGGCCTGATGCAGCAACAGTGTCCGATGTCTACGATCTCGCACGATCTCCATACCAAGAAACACCGATGCAGGACCGAGGTCCTTCATCCTCTAGGCAGTTTGCAGGACGGCCTTGGCCTCCTTCACGGCCTCCAGGGACGGAGACGTGATCAGAAGGTCATCAACATAGACCAGGATGGCGGTGAACCGCTCGGGTGTCGGTAGGATGAAGAGCGAGGGGTCTGCCTCGCTTTGTACGTATCCTGCGCAAATCAAGGTGCCAGTGATCTCCCGGTTCCAACACCGTGGAGACTGCTTGAGGCCGTACAAGGACTTGCGCAAGAGCTAGACCTTGTCACCATCCTCAAAGCCTAGTGGCTGAGCCACGTAGATCTCCTCATCCAAAGAGCCATGGAGGTATGCGTTGTTCACATCCATCTGGTGCAGTTCTTAGTCATGCTGAGCCACTACACCGAACAGAGCTCGATCTGAGGTCATGCGGCCGACAGGGTCAAAGGTGTCAGTGTAATCAACTCCCTAAATCTGAGAGTACCCCTTTACGACCAAGCAAGCGTTGTAGCATTCCAGTGAGCCATCCGGCATCACCTTCTTGCGAAAGACCCACTTGACCTGAATCGCCTTCCTCCCAGGGGGAAGGTCGACCACCTCGTAGACTCTGTGCTCTCGGATAGCGCGAAGCTCATCCTTGCAAGCAACTCGCCAGGAATCAGCATGCTGCAATGAGAAAGCCTCCCTCAATGTGCCTGGGTCAGGCGCCATAGAGGGGGAACTCTGCGTGGCAAGTGCACACGCCTCAGTGTCAGGCCTGACGGCCACGAGATCAGCTGCTGCGTCACAGGCGATATGGAACTCGCGAGTGACCAGGTCGTGCCCTGTGGGGCACGCTGGGTGTACCTCTGAAAGCTCAGTGCGGACACTCAGGCCTAAGGCCTTTGTGCCTGGATCACCGCTCGCGATGCTGCGAGAGGAANAGCTCGCCAGGCATCAGCATCCTGCGATGAGAAAGCCTCCCTCAATGTGCCTGGGTCAGGCGCCATAGAGGGGGAACTCTGCGTGGCAAGTGCACACGCCTCAGTGTCAGGCCTGACGGCCACGAGATCAGCTGCTGCGTCACAGGCGATATGGAACTCGCGAGTGACCAGGTCGTGCCCTGTGGGGCACGCTGGGTGTACCTCTGAAAGCTCAGTGCGGACACTCAGGCCTAAGGCCTTTGTGCGTGGATCACCGCTCGCGATGCTGCGAGAGGAACGCCTGGGTTCGAGACTCGACGCTCCCTGAGCTCCGGAATCCAGTGATTGAAGGCGGCCACTGGGCTCACGGGAGTCACCGGAGGACGAGGGGCGCACCTCAGGCTCAGGAACAGGTACGAACACAGGGACATGAACGAGCACAGCTGGTGAGGGCTGAGACGAGGCAGCCGGAGATGCCGTGCGAGGAGATGTGTGTGTGGGGGACACAGAGCTGGGTGTGACAGCGGGCAAGGCTGACCCGCACACTGAGACAGGAGTGTCAACCAACGTAGGGATTGGAGTGGGCTGGACAGGGTCAGACGCCGGAGCAGGGGTACCAGTAGACACAGGTGATGGGACAGGAGGAGGCGTGAGAGTAGCGGTACCTGTGGGGTGTGAAATAGGCCGAACAGGGGGGATCTCTGGACCAACAACAATGATAGCCGGATCATCAAGTGCTGGAGACTGAGAGGGGACTCGAGCGGACACATCAGCCTGACGAGGAATGGTCGCTGGCGGAGAAATCTTCCCCAACCGCCGAGGACCCTCATTGGAAGGGACATGAGCTGCAGAGAGGGCTGAGATTGAAGTCAGATCACGGTATGTGAGTGACTCAAAAAACAGCGCGTCACGGGACTCAATGACACGACAGCGAGTGGGGTCCCAAAAGCGCCACACCTTTGACCGCGGGGAGATGCCAATGAAGGCACACAAGCGACCCCGAGGGGAGACCTTGGACCCCTGCTGGTCCTCGGTGTACCACACGAAAGCCAGGGAACCCCAGACACGAGCGAGACGAAGATCAGCACGGTGGCCAAACCAGAGCTCGTACGGTGTAACATGATCCGGAAGCGGACCATGCGGGAGGCGGTTCCAGACCCAAGTCATGTAGGCGAAGCCCTCGAAGGGGAAGGACTCCGGGAGACCGCACTCAGACCGCATGGCACGAACCGCATCCTCCATGGTGCGGTTCCAGCGCTCAGATACAGCGTTCTGCTGTGGGGTAGCAGTAGCGGAGACCTGGTAAAAAATGCCGTGCTCAGCAAAGAAGGAATTCATCGCACCGAGGAACTCGCCGCAGCGATCCGAGCGAAAAGTATGTAGCGTGTGGTGAGACAAACGCTCAGCCATCACGAGCCAAAGCCAAACCGCAAGGGCGGCGTCGCTCTTCTGACGTAGACTGTAGACCCACCGCATCCTGGTGAAGTCATCAGTCAGCGTCAGAACATACCGGCCCCTCTCGGACAGGGACTCGACCGAGAGAGGACCGGGCAGGTCCGAGTGGACCAACTCAAGAGGCCTCAGTGCTCGGGAACGCGAATCAGGGTAAGTGTACCGGTGCATCTTCCCCTGAGCACAAAAAAGACAGTAGGTCTTGGGTGGCGTCTCGAAAGAAGCCACGTCAAGACCAAGAGCAGGCTGTGTCCGAATGAGCTTCGACACAGTGTCACAGCCCACGTTACACAGGCGATGGTGAAGCAAGTGCTGGTGTTCCGGGGATAGAATACCAGTGACAAAAACGCGGCCAAAGGAGGAAGGAGAGCAAGGGGAGGAGGGCCGAGCAATGCGATACAAGTCATCTATAACTGAAGCACGCAGATCAATGCTACGGGTGTCAAGAGCACTCATTGTCGCTGAATCAGCGGTATGCTCAACGGAGAGACCCATCAGAGTGCAGGCACGCACAGACACTAGACTGAGCTCAAGATCAGGCACAATCAGCACGTCGGAGAGATACAGGGGGCCAGATGGACCATCAAAGCATACAACCCCAACACCGTAGACTGGCAAGGACTGACCAGAGCCTGTACAAACAGAACGGACAGTCGTGATAGGACCAAGTACCACAAAGTCACTACGACGACACGTCATGTGATGGGTGGCACCGGAATCGATGATCCAAGTGCCGCCGGAGTCACGACTGGTGGACGTCACTATACAACGAGCAATGGAACACTCGGCATCAGAGGGACGCTGAGCCGTCAGTGGGAAGGAACGACGTACATCACGAAGGTGAGACTCATGAATCCAATCAGTGCAGTCAGGCCCATCATCATCACATGCGGACTGCGCTCCCCCACACGTGTCATCACGAGTCACGAGGACGGATGAACAAGCAATCTGTGACCCACTCGACGATGACAACACACTCGCACCTCCCTGAAAGCGAAGCGCCAAAAGATGACGAAGCTCGGCGATGGTGTGGTCACGTGGGTCTAGATCACTGCTGCTCACTGGGGAGGACGCAAGAACAGCTGCAGTCGTGGTCGCCGCGCGTTCGGAGGAGTGTGCGGGCGACGTGCCTGACGCTGTGCGAGAAGCACGGGCAGCCTAAAGCCCACGAGTGATGCACGCCCAGTCAAGCGGCTGCTGGCACTCGGTGTAGCGATGGGCGCCTCCACAGTTATAGTAGTGCACGGAACGGCCACTGCTACCACTAGATGACGGCTACTGCTGGCTTGATCCAAGCTTCCTATTCTTCTTCTTCCCCTGGGCAGCTGCTGCAACGCCCTGCGTCTGCGTGGGTGTAGACGGGTTCGAAGAGGAGGAGGAAGATGAGGTAGTGATGGAGGTGGATGAGGGTGACTGTAGGAGGGAAGATGGTGGTGATGCGAGGACTATTACAGCGAGGGAAGTCTCCTGATGCGCTACTGCTGCGTCACGGGCCGATGTCACCTGGAGGAAAAACTGATGCGCCCAAGGGAGCAGCTGCAGAGTGGCTGAGAAAGGCTCGAGGGCAGCGTCGCTGTACCGTGTGAAGATGTCGGTGTACTCCATGCGAACTCCGAGCATGATCGTCTGAAGCGCCCACAGTTATGAGCCCCCTGAGGTCCCCAGACGCGTGTAGATACGCATGGTGCGTCGCCAATAATCCGCCGCAGGCTCCGCTGGTCCCTGACGGAGCGAGTGGAAAGCACGAATGTGTGACGCACACGTGGCGTGCGTCTTTGCGGCTAGTAGGGACAACGGCAGATCCCAGCCTCCGCGAGGATCAGCTCCGGTGCCTGTGCCAGCCTCGCCAAGGAAGGGGCAGAAGTCGACGACTGTCTCGCGTAGCATGGCATAGAGAAGTCCGCGCATGGCCCGGGCTGCTGTCAGCGCCTGTGCTGGATGTGTAGACTGGTATGGGTTGTGGTAGTAATGCCACACTCCCTCGGAAGTGGCCCACACCTGAAACAGGATCTCCCAGCAGTCAAATCCATCCTCGCTGATGTACCGTGGAGGTGGTGCCTCAAAGTCCTTTGGCTGACGCTCCGTGGGGAGAGCAACCGCAGGTTGAGGAGGGCGAGAGACGGGAAAAATTCCTGGGAGAGGGTGATCACCAGGGAAGTCAGGTGACGATCGTATCGGGGACACGGGTGGAGGTCGGGTACCCGTCTGCAGCTGACGGAGGCGCTCCTGTAAAAGACGAATCTCCTGCTCCTGGGAGTCATCCTCGAAGCCTGGCATGAATGGCTCGTCATCAAGGAGGTCAGCAGGTGGTGGAGAAACCACACCAGGAGGTGAAGAAGGTGGAGCACCTGTCACGGGCGCTTGGGCCGTGTTCCTGGTAGAGGCCGCAACGCCGGCAACTCCCTCAGAAATCCGCGAAGGAGCCGTGGACTGAGCATGCAGAAGCTCAGTCAGCGTGCGGATCGCGTTAGTCTGCTCTCGCTACAGACAACGCAGCTCATCCAGCTGGCTGCGCAGGTCCGCGATGGCCTGCGAGCGAGGGCTCAATACCCCTGAAGAAGAGGAGGAGGGATCACCTGGCCCCTTGTCCTTGTCGTCGGGCGAACTCATGTCGCCGCTCACTATGGGACGACAGGTCAAGTTTGTCGTTTTTTCAAAACCGTCTGCATTTCTCGAGGAGTTGAAACGCTGGCAACTTTTGACTTTCCGGGTGAAAATTTGGCTATGTGTAATGTTGACGTCAGCAAGTGGTTGCTGACGTCAACACGACCTGCTGACATCAGCAGTCAACAACGTTGACGTCAGCTCGTCCCCTCCTTTTTTTTTTCTTGTCACGGTTCTGCGCGTGAGTGGAGCCGCTTTGCGGTGGCGCACGACAGCTCCGCGGAAGCTGCGCAGCAGCTTCCGCCCAGCTGCTGCTGCAGCTGTGCTGTCAGCTGCAGCAGCAGCTGCGTAGCTGCGTGTGCAGCGGTGGCAGCAGCGGCTACGCTGCTGCTACTGCTGCTGCGCGCTGTAGCTGCTGCTGGCTGTCGCCGCCGCGCGCTGCTGCTGCTGCCACTGCTACGCTGCTCCTGCTGCTATTGCCACTGCTGCTCTGCTGTGGCTGCCGCAACTGCCGCTACTGCTGCTGTGCTGCTGCCGCCGCTGCCGCTGCTGCGTTGCTGCTGCCGACGCTGCTGTTGCGCTGCTGCTGCCGCCACTGCTACCACGCTGCTGCTACGGCCACTGCTGCTGCCGCCGCCTCTGCTGCTGGTGCTCCGCTACTGCGGCTATGGGAGGGCGGCTGCACGCACTGCAGCCGCCACACACCTCTACGTGGCGGTACACGCCGCTGCTGCTGCCTCTGCAGCTGCGATCTCACGTGGTGGGTGGAGTGCGTTGACGGCGACCGGCCGTCTCCAACAGACCCCAGGAACTCTGCTGCAGCGGTGACTCTCACTGCTCCTACTCTGCTGCGTCTCTGCTGTGCAGCTCAGTGAGAACTATCTCACTGCTCTGATACCATGAGAAAGTGCGTAGAAGCTTCCTAGCAACACAGCCGCTGACCGGGCGTAAGTGCGTGATCAGACGGTGAGGACAGTTATAGGTCGTACACACAACGGCAAGGGTTTGGCTAGGAGACACAAGGCACAGTGTCACAATGCTTCAATATAGCATATGCAGAGAGAGATGTCAAATGACAGGTCCAAGGCATAAATACGTGCCGCGGCGCACGGCGGGTGTCGCACGCGGCAGTCCAAGAGCTGTCCTAAAACCGGTCCAAAACCACTGTTTTGGCCGTAACTCTGCGCACACATGTCAGAATGCTACGCCGTCTGAACCTAGACGTGCAAAATCAAAAGACGGACACTACGACTGGTCACATGCATGCATCCATTGATAGACAGTGAGAATACAATGCAAAAACATGCAAATAGGCCTCATGGCCCGTCTGCCGAAAGACGCCTGCAAGATGTAGAAGACACAGCAGAGAGTCCCAGTGGCATCTGGGACTCTGGTGCAGTGGTCGGCCAGCTCCAAGCTGGTATTCCGCCGCCTGTCGTCGCGCTGGTGTCACCAGGGCCGCCCGCCTCAGGGATCTGCACGAGTATGGACACGGCCGAGTGGTCACAGTAAACTGTACATGAACGGCACAAAGCACAACATTTATAACATGTGTTGTACCACCAATACTAGCATAGTTAGTCCAGTCGGAACTCTTGGCTATAGTGCGTTAGGCAGTCGTATGAGTGGTGCATTCGGCACCCATGACAAAAGTCCAACCCGCAACTTCTGTCAATCGGGCGAGCGGTGCCTATGACAATGGTGCATTTGGTACTTGTGTCGATTCAACCGACAAACCCGTCGGCTATGCATTCAACATTCACGGGGATTGTGCATTCGGCACTTGCGTGAATGCTACAATTGCATTTCCGATGTTGGTCATGCTCCCAGTGCGACCGGCACTTGGCATTTTTGTAGGATGGGCCCTCGATTGGAGATTATCATCACCGCGTGCGTGTTGAGTACAATCGGCACTCACATCTTCCTTACACAAAAATCCAAGCACAAATGGCTTATCCAGTATCCTTGGTGCACTCGGCACCAATG
Organism: Penium margaritaceum; assembly: GCA_023375785.1. Taxonomy (NCBI): domain Eukaryota; kingdom Viridiplantae; phylum Streptophyta; class Zygnematophyceae; order Desmidiales; family Peniaceae; genus Penium; species Penium margaritaceum. Next base: position 130,216 of record SZWC01003245.1, read on the forward strand.
AGGATATGCAATTGACATTTGTTTTAGTCACATCTTCGTAGACCATGAAAAGTGCATTCGGCACTAGTATCACGAATGCTTTCGGCATCCAAGATTTAATTGCCAACAAACACCTTTTCAGTGGTGTGTTCGACACTCACAAAAATTTTGCAACCAGCACTTGTGCTATTTCCCGAAGTGCAATCGGCACTTACGTCGATGATGTGGTTGACGCCTGTGTAACCGTGCAACGACACTCGTTTTGTGTGCAGTCCGCACATTTTGCATTGTTGCGATAAGTGGATGAGTCGTTGAGTGGTTGCAGCACGTTTGGTGCTTTTAATATTTTTCATCGAGAATTCGTCTCCATGCACGTTATCGATGTGCTCTTGCAACCTGGTGCACCATGCTAGCGTTTTGCTCAAACAAAATTGTTTAGCGTATGTACAACCTGCATTAAGCCATGTCGTGGCTTTTTAGCGATCCCCCTTCTGGGTTTTCTCAAAAACTACCCCAAACGTTTCCAGAAAATTTAGGCACTGTCGGTGCTAAGTTTATCGCGTTGAAGTAACTTCCATTTGTTGCATTCCAAATTTCAGTTTTATCGCGTGGAACAACTTGTTCCTTTCAAAACGACACCTCGTGGTGTGCTGGGAAAATGATCGATTTTCCTTCCTTCCTCTAAAATATTTCAAAAAATGTTGAAATATTTTAGAGCTCAATCTGAGCTTTTTACCACTCTACGGTGGCAAACCCATGGCCGACACGGACAATCTCGGGCTTAATCGAGGAAATTGTCCTCGTCTCTAGTGCTAGTGGCACCAGGATTTTTTTTAATTTTTAACGGATATTCTGATTCACGCAAATTTGGAGCCCGGTCTGTGCTTCAATCTGCTTTTTATGGCGCTCAAATTCGTCACCAAACGGAGGAACTGTCCTCTAATTTGTGTTGGACCAGCCGGGTTCAAAACAAGGGGTGTTTGAGAAAGGTACGAAAACAAAACAAGCAAAGAATTCGAACCGTTTCCGTTCGCATATCGACAGTGGCCCGTGACGACTGCGCCAATCGTTCTCGCAACAACTTGGCAAAACAAAAATATATTGCGTCCATGCGTCTGACGGGCCGTGGTCTTTGATCGAGCGGAAGGAGGGAGCAAAGCTTCCTCCTCTCCACCCGTGGGCTGCCAGCCCACGTGAGGGGAGAGACGAGGGATCGCCCCCTCTCTCCCCCTTCGGGCCGTCGGCCCAAGTGAGAGGAGGGGGGGAGAGGGGAGGACGCACCCTCTCTACCCCTCAGGCCGTTGGCCATGTGAGAGGGGGGGGGGGAGATTGCCCCCTCTCCTCCCCTTGCGGCAATCGGCCCAAGTGAGAGGGAAGGGAGCGGGGANCCCTCTCCTTCCCCTTGGCGCAATCGGCGCCATGGTGGAGGGGAAGAGGGATGGGCTCGCCCCTCTCCTCCCCCTCGGCACCGTTGGCGCCATGGATGGGGGGAGAGGGGATCTGCCCCTCTCCTCCCCCTTGGCATGTTCGACGCCACGAACGAGAGGGAGAGCGGGGGCCTCGCCCCTCTCTTTCCCTTTGCCACCGTCGACGCCAGGGAAGAGGGAGAGAGAGGGCTCTCCCCTCTCTTCCCTCGGCGCCGTGGACGCGTGAGAAGTGAGGGAGAGGGAATTGAATCTCCCGATCCCCCTCTCTGGCGCTGTCGGTGCCTGACGGGAGACGGAGGAGAGGGGTCCCACTCTCCTTCTCTCGTTCTTGGTTGGGAGGCAACCGGTGGGACCATGGGGCTATCGGCCTGCCCGTCAACCGACGGGTTCTTGGTCCCCTTGAGGGCAAATAGCCGACGGTCGGGCGGCGTTTGCTCACAGCCATGAGCCTTTTTTCTTTTTCAATCGGCACGACGGAGCTATAGCTATCGGATCTGGGCTCGATGCTCTCGGGGGCTCCATCTCCAAGCTGTAGGCCATCTCGCTCGCTCCGCCGATCGGGCGGCGTTTGGACGAACTGGTCCAAACTATTCTTTTTCTTGTTGTAAACTGCGTCGACGGCTAACAATGTCCGTGGATGTCCAGATCCGACGTCCAAGTCTTTCCAACGGTCACATGTTTCTTTTCTCTCACGGAAGCTCTGGCTCTGATGCCAATGTAACATACGTGGTCTGTTTTACGACTAACTGCTGAACCAAAATGTAGGCCCTAAGAATAGTCGTCCCAGGAGCATGGGCGAATGGTCGCCTCAGCCCTTTTGGCTGAGACGAACCGCGCCACAAATGGACGTAATCATCATAGGGCATATTTGTAAACATGCAACCTAATCCTACTTCTTCCACGTGGCATTGCCACACTGGAAACAGGACCCTAGCATCATTCTAAGAGTGGAGGAGGAGTGACGCGATGGATTTTCCATCGCGACACTCCTTTCGCCTCGAATGCGACCAAGGCTTATCTTCTAGGCTAGAGTCGAACCAGACTCTAGCCCTTTATATTTTTCCGGGCTTTTGGCTCCTCGAAACTTAAGCCTCGAGTACCCGAAGCACCCACTAATTATTCAACAACCATTTTTAACCCTAAAAATGGTCCGTACGCTACATCAGCACTAAGCCAAATTTCTGGCCGTCAGCACCATACTTAGCCAATTTCTTGGCCGGACAGTCAAAAGTTGTGAGCGTCTCAAATCCTTGAGAATAGCTGACGGTTTTGAAATCTGACAAACTTGACCTATCGCGCCATACTGAGCGGCGACATGAGCCTGTCCGACAATAAGGAGAAGGGACCAGGCGATCCCTCCTCCTCTTCGTCTGGTGTATTGAGTCCACGCTCGCAGGCCATTGAGGACCTACGAAGCCAGCAGGATGAGATGTGTTGCCTCCAGAGAGAGCAGACAAACGCTATCCGCACGCTGACTGAGCTTTTGCGTGCTCAGTCCACGGCTCCTCAACGGGTTTCTGAGGGAGCTGCCGGCATCGCGGTCTCTACCCAGCAGTCGGCTCAGGCACCCGTGACTGGCACTCCACCTGTCCCACCACCTGCTGACCTCCTGGATGACGAGCCACTCATGCCAGGCATTACGGATGATTCCCCGGCTCAGAAGATTCAAGTTCTTCAGGAGCGCCTCCGTCAGCTGCAGACGGGCACCCGATCTCCTCCGTTTTCCCCAATACGATTGTCACCTGACTACCCCGGTGACCATCCTCTTCCAGGAGTCTTTCCTGTCTCTCGTCCTTCTCAGCCTGTGGTTGCTCTCCCCACGGAGCGGCAGCCCAAGGATTTTGAGGAACCACCTCCACGGTACATCACTGAGGATGGCTTCGACTGCTGGGAGATCCTGTATCAAGTGTGCGCTACTTCTGAGGGAGTGTGCCCATACTACCACAGCCCGTACCAGCCTACAGACCCAGCATAGGTACTGACAGCAGCCCGGGCAATGCGCGGACTCCTCTACGCCATGCCACGCGAGACTGTCGTTGACTTCTGCCCCTTCCTTGGCAAGGCCGGCACAGGCACCGGCGTCGATCCCCGTGGAGGTTGGGATCTGGCCTTATCCCTGCTGGCCGCAGAGACGCACGCCACTCGTGCATCACACATTCGTGCTTTCCATTCGCTCCTTCAGGGGCCTGCGGAGCCTGCAGCAGATTATTGGCGACGCGCCATGCGCATCTACACGTGCTTGGGGACCTCAGGATGCACACAACTGTGGGCGCTTCGTACGATCATGCTCAGAGTTCGCCTGGAGTACACCAACATCTTCACACGGTACAGCGAGGCTATCCTTGAGCCCTTCTCAGCCACTCTGCAGCTGCTTCCTTGGGCGCATCAGCTCTTCCTTCAGGTGACCTCAGCCCGAAAAGCAGCCGTAGCCCATCAGGAGACTTCCCTCGCTACAGCACCCATCGCATCACCACCATCTTCCCTCCTGCAGTCTCCTTGCTCTTCCTCCTCCTTCGGTCGTGTCTTTGTCACTGGTGTTCTATCTCCGGAACACCACCGGTTGCTTCATCGCCGTCTGTGTCATGTGGGCTCCGACACTGTGTCGAAGCTCATTCGGACACAGCCTGCTCTCGGTCTTGACGTGGCTTCTTTCAAGAAGCCACCCAAGACTGACTGTCTTTTTTGCATTCAGGGTAAGATGCACTAATGCACCTATCCTGACTCTCGTTCTCGAGCGCTTTGGCCTCTCGAGTTGGTTCACTCAGACCTTCTTGGCCCTCTCCTGATCGAGTCTCTGTCCGAGAGGGGCCGGTATGTTCTAACTCTGACTGATGACTTTACCCGGATGCCGTGGGTCTACAGTCTTCGTCAGAAGAGCGACGCCTCCCTTTCGGTTCGACTCTGGCTAGTGATGGCTGAGCGTCAGTCCCGCCACACGCTACATACCTTCCGCTCGCATCGCGGCGGCGAGTTCCTTGGCGAGATGAACTCCTTCTTTGCTGAGCACGGGATTTTTCACCAGGTCTCCGCTCCTGCTACGCCCCAGCGGAATGGTGTATCTTAGCGCTGGAACCGCACCATGGAGGATGCGGTTTGCGCCATGCGGTCTGAGTGCGGTCTTCCAGAGTCTTTTGTCTTTGAGGGTTTTGCCTACATGACTTGGGTCTGGAACCGCCTCCCGCACGGTCTACCTCCGGACCATATTACACTGTACGAGCTCTGGTTTGGACACTCAACTGACCATCGTCTCGCCCGTGTCTGGGGCTCTCTGGCCTCCGTGTGGTACACCGCGGACCAGCAGGGGTCCAAGGTCTCACCTCAGGGCCGCTTATGTGCCTTCATAGGCATTTCCCCGTGGTCGAAGGCCTGGCACTTCAGGGACCCTTCTTGTCGTCGCATCATTGAGTTCTGCGACGCGCTGTTTTTCGAGTCTCTCACCTATCGTGACCTGACTTCGATCATAGCACTCTCCGCCGCCCATGTTCCTTCCTGTGAGGGTTCTTGACGTATGGGGGATGCTTCTACGCCAGCGAGCACCTCTCATCATGCTGATGTGTCCGCTAGAGCCCCTCTCGGTCTCCGGCCCTTGATGATCCCGCGATCATTGCCGTCGGTCCAGAGATCTCGCCTGTCCAGCCTGTTTCACACCCCACAGGTACCTCTGTTCCCACACCTCCTTCTGCACCAGCACCTGCGTCTGCTGGCACTCCTGTCTCTGATGCAGTCTTGCCCACTCCTGTTCCTACGTCGACTAGTACTCCTGCTTCAGTGTCAGGTCCAGTCTTGCCTGCTCCGGCTGTCACACCCAGCCCCGTGTTCCCCACACACGCATCTCCTCGCACGGCATCTCCGGCTGCCTCGTCTCAGCCCTCACCAGCTGTGGTCGTACCTATCCCTGTGGTCGCACCTGTCCCAGAGCCTGAGGTGCGTCCCTCGACCTCAGGTTACTCCCGTGAGCCCGGTGGCCGTCTTCGAACACTAGATTCTGGAGCTCAACAAGCGTTGGGCCCCGGACCTAAGCGCTCCTCTCACAGCATTGCGAGTAGTGACCCCGGCACAAAGGCCCTAGGCCTGAGTGTCCGCACTGAGCTCACAGAGGTACATGCAGCGTGCCCCGTAGGGCACGACCTCGTCACTCGCGAGTTCCATATCGCCTATGATGTTGCAGCTGATCTCGTGGTCGTGAGGCCCGGCACTGAGGCCTGTGCACTTGCCACGTAGAGTTCTCCCTCTATGGCGCCCGACCCAGGCACACAGAGGGAGGCTCTCTCATCACAGGATGCTGACGCTTGGCGTGCTGCCTGCGAGGATAAGCTTCGCGCTATCTGAGAGCACACAGTCTACGAGTTTGTCGACCTTCCTCCTGGGAGGAAGGTTATTCAGGTCAAGTGGGTCTTTTGCAAGAAGGTGAAGCCGGATGGCTCACTAGAACGCTACAAGGCCCGCTTGGTCGTCAAGGGGTTCTCTCAGATTGAGGGAGTCGATTACACTGACACCTTTGTCCTTGTCGGCCGCATGACCTCAGCTCGAGTTTTGTTCGGTGTAGTGGCTCAGCATGACTGGGAACTGCACCAGATGGATGTGAACAATGCGTTCCTCCATGGATCTCTCGATGAGGAGATTTACGTGGCTCAGGCACTGGGCTTTGAAGACGGTGACAAGGTCTGGCGCTTGCGCAAGTCCTTGTACCGCCTCAAGTAGTCTCCGCGGTGTTGGAACCGGGAGATCACCGGCACTTTGACTCGTGTAGGATACGTACAGAGCGAGGCAAACCCCTCTCTTTTCATCCTACTGACACCCGAGCGCTTCACCACGATCCTGGTCTATGTCGATGGCCTTCTGATCGCGTCTCCTTCCCTGGAGGCCGTGAAGGAGGCCAAAACTGTCCTTCAGACTGCCTACAGGATGAAGGACCTCGGTCCTGCATCGGTGTTTCTTGGTATGGACACTGTTGTTGCATCAGGCCCGATACGCACGAGTCGTGGGGGAGCGCTTCAGCGATCTCCTTGGTGCAGTACCGTCTGCTTCCACACCTCTTACACCTGATGGGCAGGATGCCTTGAAGGTGGATGACCCTACATAGCTGGGGGAGACAGTGGACGTGACCTTGTACCTCCGTCTCATCGGATCTCTGATGTACCTGGCCACTACCACGCATCCTGATATCGCGTTCCCCGTCAATCTCCTCGCTCAGTTCTCGTAGGCTCCACATGCGAGAGCCCTTCACGCGGCTGTGCGGGTGGTGCGGTATGTGGTCTCCACGCCGTACCTCAGACTTTGTTTTCGTCGGCAGTGTTCGGTGGTCGTTGACGGCTACACTGACAGCGACTGGGTTTAGAGCCCAGATAGACGCAGTCGTACTGGCTACGTGTTCCTGCTCGGTGGTACCGCTCTCTCTTGGCGAAGCGGGAAGCAGGGCTGCATCGCACGTAGTTCGTCGTAGGCAGAGTACGTTGCTTTGGGCGTAGGAGCTGCTGATGCAGTATGGCTGCAACGCTTGTTTCTTAACCTTGGGCAGTCAGTACCCGCCATTGTGCTGCGTTGCGACAACCAGACTGCTCTCGCCATTGCGGAGAACTCCGGTGTTTTTCATGCTCGCACAAAGCACATTGCGGTTGAGCATCACTTCGTTTGTCACCTGGTGGAGCGACGCGTGATCTCCGTCATGTGGGTTGGCACTGACATGCAGCGTGTTGATTTCTTGATGAAGGCACTAGCTCGCGGAAAGTTCTTGGTGGCCATTCGTTCTGTTGGGCTTCGCCCCATGCGTGAGGGCGGTTGAGTGAAGATGTGCATCTGTGCCTTATTTGTTTGTGTCACTCACTATTGTGTTTGTACCAGTGCTGCACGTGTATGGACATGCGTACCATCGGGTCATGGGGGAGTATTGTGATTTGTGACGTTCTTCTACAGTTTACTGTGACCACTCGGCCGTGTCCCTACTCGTGCAGATCCCTGAGGCGGGCCCAGGTGACACCTGTGCGACGATTGGCAGCGGACTACCGGCTTGGAGCTCGCCGACTACCGTTCTAGAGCCCCAGATGCTGCTGGGACTCTTTGCTCTCTTCTATACAGCTTGTAGGCGTCTTTCGGCGGACCGGCAGTGAGCCTTATTTGCATGTTTTTGCATTTTATGTCCACCGTCTGATGATGGATGCATGCATGTGACCAGTCGTAGCGTCCGTCTTTTGATTTTGCACGTCTAGGTTCAGACAGCGTAGCATTCTGACATGTGTGCGCAGAGTTACGGCCAAAACAGTGGTTTTGGGCCGGTTTTTAGGACAGCTCTTGGACTGCCGCATACGAAACCCGCCGTGCGCCGCGGCAGGTATTTATGCCTTGGACCTGTCATTTGTTATTTCTTTGTGCAATTATATTGAGTTTGAGTTTTCTGACACTATTTTCGTGTCCCAACCCAGACCCTTGCAGTTTTGTCTCTAACTTGTGACTGTTGTCACACGCTGAACAGGCGCTGACGCCTAGTGTCTCGTAAGTGGTTAGGACGGTTCTAGGAAATTTCTCATTTAGTTGGCGGAATTCTTTCCAATGTTAAAACATTGGGCCTGGTAAGTACCCAGTGACAATTTGGCAGTCCCCTTCCCAGCTTTCTGTGCTAACTGAGAAGATTCCAGGAAGCTTCCTAGCCTTTCTGCTTGCTAGCCTGACAGCACGGTCTGGCTGGTTGACACACAAGTCATGCAAGGGACAGCAAGGGTAGGGAGAGACACGTGCACTTGTATCTCAAGCTTCAACTGATGTTAATGCAGAGAGAGATAACAAATGGCAGGTCCACAACATAAATAGCCGCCGTGGCTCACGGCGGGTGGCGCACACGGCGGTGCCTGTCAAACCTGAACCGCCCCAAAACCACTGTTTTGGCCATAATTCTGCGCACAAGCGTCCAAACGGAGCGCCGTCTGATCCTACGGATGCACAACAAAAAGACAGACACAACTACTGGTCACACGCCTACGTCCGGGAACAGCCGGAGAGTGTAAGAAAACAAACATGTGAATCAGCCTGGCAGGGCTGTCCACCGAGAAAATCCTGAAGACCTCCAAACGTAGTCCGTGGGCTGTGGGAGCCCTCTGGTACACTGGGTAGGCTGCCAGGCTGCCTCCAGCGGGTGGAGCATCACCTCAGGGAACTCTGTCTC
>SZWC01003245.1:171707-189311 GCA_023375785.1 Penium margaritaceum
TGTGTGTGTGTGTGCGTGTGTGTGTGTGTGTGTGTGTGTGTGTGTGTGTGTGTGTGTGCGCGCGCATGTTTGAGTGTCATTGTGAATGTGCGTCTGAGAGTATGAGTCTGAGCGTGAGAGTAAGAGAGTGAGTATGGGAGCGTGAGCGTGGAAATGCAGGAGAGAGGGAGGGAGGGAGTGAGATATGGAGGGAGGAAGGGAGGTAGGCAGGGAGGAAGGGAGGGAGTGATGTAGTGAGGGAGAGCAGGAGGGAGGGAGGGTGGGAGGGAGGAAGGGAGGGAGGGAACGAGTAGGCTCCTGCACACGAACAGACAGAGCAGACAGAACACACGGAACACCGAACTGACACAACGGAGAGAATTGACAGAAAGTCCAGAACGGAGAGACCGGACAGAACGGACAGAGCGGACATAATGGACAGAACGGACAGAACGGACAGAACAGAAAGAACACAAAAAACAGACAAAACGGACAAACAGACAGAAACAAACAGAACGGACAGAACAGACAGACAGAGAGACACACAGGCAGACACACAGACAGACAGACAGATTTACAGACAGACAGACCACAAGACAGACGGTTAGACCGGTGTGACCAGTGTGTGAGCATTTTCAGGCTTGCTTGTGTGCAAGTGTGTGTGCGAGTTTGCAGGCTTGCTTGCGTGCAAGTGCGTGTGAGCGCTTGCAGGCTTGCTTGTGTGCAAGTGCGTGTGCGCGCTTGCAGGCTTGCTTGTGTCAAGCTAAGCTAAGCCCTGCACTAGCCACGGTCCAGGGAAGCGTGGGGGGGAGGGGAGGGGATGGCGTGTCAGTGCACAAGAGTGCCACTTGGGCATACTATTTTAACAAGAGGGGAGAGTGAGAGCAAGGAGAAACAAGGCCGAAACTCTCTCACCCTCTACATTCGGAGGCGCGACGAGGGTGACACTCTCTCACCCTGAAGGTTGGGAGGCACGACGAAGCTGACGGCGAGCCGGCTTTGGCTGCCGGCTCATCCCAACATGGAAGCGCCTGCCTTGCTCCTGCCGGCTCAAACCAGTCTAACCGCGCAGATCCGGAGGATAGACCAACGGATGCACAGATGGATACATGCACGGATACACAGACGGCTAGACAGATGGATTTGGAGACGGACAGTCGAATAGATGCACTTCCTTATTTGCTGGATTGGCCGACTAAGTAACCAGAAATGGCTACGGAGCAGTAATGGCTGCAGTAGCAGCAGCAATAGCAACGGTAACGGCAGCAGCAGAAGCAGCATTTGCGACAGCAGCAGCAGCATTTGCAAAAGCAGCACCAGCAGCACTTGGAGGAGAATCAGTAGTGGCAGCAGTAGCAGCAGTAGCATCAACAACTGCAACAGCATCAGCAGCAGTGGTGGCGGCCGCAGCAGTAACACCAAGGCGGAATCAGCAGAATACTTACGTAGACGTCGGCGGAAGCTGTTGGCAGGGTTTCCTGGGCCACATCTGCGCAACGGACGTCAATGCAACATTTGTGCAATCTCCTATTGTTGCTTCTACAGCTGCTGCTCTAGCCGCTGCGGTAGCGAGAGGGGGATAAGGTTCCGTGGCTCGAACTCAGAAACCTCAGATCTGTGGGACGGAAAGTTTCAAATGGACACGGGCGACGGAGAGCCTGGAGGGGAGCGACGGGGGGGGAGGACAGTCGGGCGAGGACGGGGGGAGGGGGGGCAAGGGGGCGATGCGCTTGATGTCCACAGATTTCTAGCGGGTCAATACTTCATGTGCGAAAATGAATTTTTACATTCTACGGATCAAACATTTACTCCCGTCACTAAAACGCTCTTCAACAACATATGGCGTGCATCAAACTGGGATAAACACAGAGTGAGAACAAAAGATGATGAATTCACACGCTGCATTGTACGCGACGCAGTCCAACGAGACATCGCCAACCAACGACGGTCGAGTGTGGCACAATCACGGATGCCAGCTCGGGTGTGGATATTGTGAACGAGAAAGGCGGCAGACGGTGGACAAGAAGCCAGTCACTCAGTATTTATTTTTTTCCTCCAAGGTCGTAACCCTGAGGCGTTGGTTTGGGGAGGGGAGGAGTGTCAAGCTACCTCAGCAATTAAAAAAAAACCTGACAATGAGCCCGGTCCCGTAAATTCATGATTTGAGGCGGAAAGTAAAATTTCTTAATTTTCTACCATAAGATACAACAGGAGCTAAAGAAATACAGAATGGACGGTGATTTAAGATGTATTCTAAAGAGGAAATTGGTTAAAAGGTTTCCAATAACACTCATCACACTTTTTTCTTGGATGACTTAAGCTTGGTTCAAAGCCCTTGCCATCCTATGATGCTATTTTGGTACCCTCTTATACCAATTTCCATTATTACTAACCAATTCAAAAAGAGAGGTACTCTAGTACAAATTCACCTCCCTCCGAGTTCTGGTCATATATATACAGTAAAGCTGAATCTCATACTTATTCTTCAAACTGTTTGAAGCACATACCCTTCACATTTATTATATTTTTTATCAAACTTTGAACCAAACAATCACGTTGTGGTAGTTATGGGTTACACCAAGAAGGTGAGTAAAAAAGGAATTTCCTTATAGATATTCTAAATGCGTTAGTCACTCTCTTGTTTCCATGGAAGGGTACACACCCTAATTCCTTTATGAAGTTCTTTGCACTAACTTGAGCTCTTGTGTATCTCATGAAGAATAAATCCACTTCAAACAGACGATTAAGATATGTACCCAACTCAAATAATGCAAGAAAAAAAAAATGGGGCATATCATGAGGCGAGGAAACATTCCAACTAATATAAAGATGGCATGGCCAACTTAACTCAACAATCACGACTTGAGTTGTGGTCTATGAAAAGGTAAGCTTACTACTCTTCCTTCATCGCATCCTAAGAACAAAACGTGCTCACAGAACAATGTTTTCAAGGATCAAGGGTGTAAGTATTTCTTGTAAACACAAGAAATTGCAATTGACATGATCAAAAGCATGTGCATAGGATGTGTGATTGATTGAACTACATCGTGAGAGGAGTAGTCATTACCAAACATTCACATATCTCCTCCCCCCCTCTCTCCCCCTCTCTCTCTCTCACTCTCTCTCTCCCTTGCCCTCTATCTATCTCTCTCTCACCCCCTCCACCATTTTATATGAAAAGAATTTGCTCCTTGTGTTCACCATTTCCTAACATTATGTATTATAATGTTTTTGAAACTACGTAAACCTGTGCACGCCTTGCGTGCAACATTGAATACCTGTTTTTTGCTTTTATCATAAGCAACGCATTAGGTCACGGCACCACAAGGAGCAATGTTTACTGGTTTTGAGGCCTCGCATCTGGGGCATATGAGGGAGGAAGGTATTGGAGGTTACAACACCTCCAATCTCCGGCATCTGCAGACAGCTATGCACAGCTTGCTCTCCCACCACCATAGTAGTCTTAGCCGTGGCAGCGTCTGCAACTACAGGTTGTGGTTGCACCCTAGCGTGCCTCACGTTTCTTCGCCCACCCATCAACGACTGTGTTGCTCCCTTACCCGGGGCAGCAGCGCCCCTGGAGGTTCCCGTGTCTTCTACAGCTTTGACAACACTCTCCTCTCCTACGGACTGGGCATTGGTGTCTCCCGTCCCTCATTCCTCCTGTCTCACTCTCTAGAAGCATCACAATCTACTGTGAAAGCACGAGGACAGCGCTATCCTCGTAGCAACATCTTCGGCTACGTCTGCAGCCAGCCCGTCTGCCATGCTGGATTCTCCGCCGCTAGATGGTCTCCCTGACAACGAACTGGACTCTCCTCCCATGGCAGCCCGCTATGCAAAGCGTAGAGGGTGGGAGGGACAGCAGGTCCTTGATGAGCCCACGCACACCGACGACAAAAAAATGCCGCTGTGGTTTTGCATGCTGGACAACGCTTACTGGCATGAGGACATAGCTGTCGTAGTTAAAGCAGCTGAACATGAGATTGACTACCAGGTGTACACCCTTGACGACCTACCACCTTCTCCACTCCGTCCTTCAAGTGTACAACCTCCCGGGAGGACACCTACATCCACACCTTCACCAAATTCCAACCCTACTTCTAGACCGGTTGCAGCTGATAGCACGAAGCTGTCCACAACATGTGAGGTACCCGGCGTGATTCATGTACTTCTTATCCATACCGACTCCATTAGTTTGGCTGTGGCTCTTCTCAACACGGCAACAAGTGCGGCCTCAACCTTCTCAGCCACAGCGCATGCAAGCAGGGTGCCAACACAGACTATGGTGGGCAGAGCGGCTGAGGCATACGCACATGCAACAGCGTCCCTTACCATACTCGCTCTTGCCACAGCCAACATTACAACGCAAGTCACGCCAGCCGCTGCTACTATCGCCACATCCGCATCCTCTGTAGCTGACACAACCGCAAGCGCTATAGGCTCCATTTGGGCATCCACTACAACAGCAGTTCTTACCCCTATAAGTGCACCTCGTGATCTCACGCACCACGTCACCATGGCTGTCCTCCTTGCATCTAGAGCGGCAGTAGTGGCAAGAGCCACTGTCACTGGCCTTCGCAGCCTCACTGTGGCCATCGTTGCATGGGTGGCTGTTCTGTTTACCTCCACGGCCGCGGTTGTGCCGCCTCTCATTGCACTGCTCCAACACCGCTAGCCTGGTGAGCACACTCCTCTCTTCCCTACCCCTGCTCCCTTGCATTTGATTTAGCTACTCCATAATGTCGACGACAGAAGAAAACATAGATTTTTTGCAAGCTGCCCTTTGTGTGGCACATGCAACCCGTCACAGATGAGAGGAAGGGCTGCAACATGGGCTCCACACACAACAAGAACTGGCCACAACTGTGACAAACCTAGTCATAGATTGTTTGCGAGCCGTGCTTGCTCATACTACTATTCTACCTGCTGACGAGACTGCTTCTGCTGAGTCTACTATTCGTCCCAGCGTGGTTCCCAACTCCAGCGCTCCTCCCAACTCCTCCTCACCTGCCTTCTCAGTAGTTGCCCTCTCTCGAGTGCTCCTCCTCGCTAGGCAGAAAGACTTTGAGAGCTCACCACCTTAGTTCACATCGAAGTTGACCTTCTCCTCTTGGGAGACCCGCTTCAGCGCCTGGACTCAGAGTAAGCTTTTGTGGAAGTACTACTCACCGGCCAAGCCGCCCTTTGTTCCTCGGCCTGCTGAAGCCGCCTGTTTTGTTTGTGCGCTCATCAATGCCGGGCATAAGGGCATTCTTGACGACATTGGTACGGACAATGCTAACCCGGCACGTGGCACCCCCCCTGACCCTGTTGGTGCCTTTGTGCTCATCCATCACCGCAAGGTTGTGACCGGACATGCTACCCAAAGTGCCCTCACTGTGCTATTCAACACACTCCACATGCGCATAGATGAGACGGTCGATGAGTATTTGACGTGCAGTTTGCGCCTTCTACGCAACCTTGGGATTGCAGCCCCAGGTCCTCTCTCTAGATGTCTTTCCATTGTTGCTGGTCGTATCCCTCAGCTCTCTGAATTGTATCTCCAAGTTTCTCATGTTGAGCTTGAGCACCTTACCGCTGCCCAAGTCCTTGCCAATTCACCCTGAGGGATTGGACCACTCTATCAATTCACCACCACTCGGCTCACCGACTGGTGGAGTAATTTGCGTCTCCATCGTGTAGCTCATAATATAGTCAAAATTACCTCATCCTCCTCCTCTACAGATGTTGCCTCCACTCCCTCCTCTTCTTCCACTGCAGCTGCTCATGCCACTCACGCTACTTCACATGGTGGGTGTGGCGGGTGTGGCTGTGGGGGAGGCCGTGGCGGCAAGGGTCGTGGCCGCGGTGGCAAATCCTTCACTGGGTCTACACCTCCTTCAGAGGTCACATGTTGGAACTGTCGTGCCACTGGTCACTCTGCTGTAAAGTGCTGAGCATCTCATGACGACGTTCGTCTTGCATCTGCCATGCGTGCCCACTGGGCCCGTACTGGTGTTGCCTCCTCCTCTACACCAGATGCCATGACAATTGCATCACCCTCCTCTTCCTCATCCATTTCCTCTGCTCTCACCAACACCCTTGTACCTCTCCAATTTTCGGCACCTCACTCCAGTCCGTGGGGCTTGACACCGCCTCCCTCAGAGCCGTCCTACTATGGTCCCCCCTCTTTCCACTACTCCGTGCCCACCTGGCCCATAAATGAGAGTCACTTCTCCGACATGCACTCCTCTCACTGTTCTTCGAACCGTCGTGACAAGGAGCGCATCCTTGAGCACCGTCTTACGGAGCCTCTCCAGTTTCGTTCTTAGGGAGGTGAGTGTGGGTGGCCAGTCTCCTGTTTTTGTCTGAGTCGGATGTGACCATTCGTGGTGCCTCATCAGGGTATGTGCAGGGGGCCTTGCCTGATGACCGTTCTTGGATTGATGATTGGCACTCTAATCCGTTCTTCACTCGTCTTGGTTGCATGCCTCATGACTTCCTTGCGGGGTTGTCATCATCTACCTTGTTCTCCCGTTTACCCGTGTTTCCTCCATGGCTTCTGGATCATCAATTCCATTGTCACTCATGACATGACCTCCCGTTGTTCATCAACTATCTTCCACGGTCCAGTCGGTTCTTTTTGCTCTTTCTGCACCGGTTCTGTTCAGTTGCTACAGGTTCATGGTGTTGGTGTTGTCCGTCTTGTTGTCCCTGGTGGAGCTTTGTTCCTCCATGATATGCTATATGCGCCTCACCTTGAGGTCACTCTCCTCTCCTTGATCACCCTTGATGACGAGGGCATGGACTTCTCTTTGAGTCACGGCATTTGCAACGTTTCCTTTTGCTCTACTAGCCGTGTTGTTTTTTGTGATGTGTGTTATGATCGCCCGTTCCGTGTCCCTCTGTCATTGCCTATGTCTTTTGCTGCCTCTGCTCTTGTTTACGTTGTGCCCTCCTTGACTCTTGCGCATGCGTATCTCATGCATCGCTACCTTTTTCACATTCACACTGTCTCCATTCAACATCACTTACGCCTTCCCCGTGCTGACGGCCTTGACGCTGCCACATATGCGCCTATGTGCTCCTCTGCATGCCTTGATAGCGCCAGTAGCAAAGTACACCATTCCCCGTTCATAGCGGCTGCGTCCACCACCTCCCATCCCCTTGACCTAGTGCATGCTGATGTCATGAGTTCTCTGCCTCACAAATTTCTTGGTGGCCTCGGTCGCTACGTCATTTGCTTGTTTGACGACTATTCATGCTACCACTAGATCTTTGCCCTTTGCCACAAAAGTGATGTCAGAGATGTCCTTGAAACCTGGCTTTCTTAGGCTGAGCACTCTTGCCTTCGTCCTTTGTGTGTCTTTCGCAGCGACAAAGGTGGTGGGTTCTTTGGTCCCACCTGTTGCTTCCTTGAATCTCCTAGTGTTCATCTTGAGCCCTCTGCTCCCTACATGCCCCAGCAAAACGGCGTGTCCTAGCACTACATCCTGGTAGATGGGGTGCACACCGTGCTCTCCTCCTCTGGTCTGTCCCCTCTGTTTGCCTTTGAAGCCATGTCCTACATGACGTGGGTATGGAATCACGTCCCTCATGGTCCCCTCCCTCACACCGTCACCCCTTTTGAGAGCTAGACAGGCCGTCATGCCAATGTTTGCCTTGCCCGTGTGTGGGGGTCCCTCGCCTCCGTCCGGCTTCCTGCTAACCACCTGGATGGCAAACTCTCCCACTGTGGTCGTCCTTTGTCTTCCTTGGCGTCTCGCTCTTTTCCAAGGTGTGGCGCTTCTGGGATCCGGTGCGGTATCGGGTCCTTAATCTCCCAATGCTCTCTTCTTCAAGCACTTGTTCGAGCGCGACATCCCTCGCTTCTTACCAGGGTCATTCTTTCTGCCCCTTTGGGATGGGAGAGGCACTACTCCCTCTCTGTCCTCAATTCTCCCCTCAGTGCATTCGTCACCCGTCTTCTCTGAGCCCTTTTCCTCCTCTGCGTCCTCTGCCTCCTCGAAGCCCTCTGCCACCTCTGCTTCCTCTAACCCACCTGCTCCCTCTAAGCCCTCTACTATCTCTGTTTCACCTCCTCCGTGAGGCACTCTTGCCGCGCCTCTGAGCTCTTACCCCTCCATTTATGGTTAATCACCCCCAAAAAGTACACTCTCCATTCAGTGGACACATTTCAAACATGTACTTAGAAGTTTCATGGTACCTTTGTGGAACTTACATCATAGTTTTATTTTAACGTCTATTCACATACATGATAGTGTTTTGTATGCTTAAAAATATGAAACAATGTGGAAAGATAGTTTATTTACTCTCTAGTACGTGATGAAAAAGCATGGTCTAGCGTTTCACGACTCCGTATATGTTTCCCGTAAGAACACCTAAATAAGTACATAGACCTTAAGTGCGATACAAATGTCACGACTGCAAAAGCATATTTCTCGAGGTGATCCATTCGGGTAGTAAAGTTGACTTCAAGACATAAACTACGGTTCTTTCTTCTATTTCCCCCATTTCCCAGGCTCCTTCTGGGCCTCGTAGGAGTCGGGCTCAGCAAGATCCCGGAGCCCCGTTTTGTATTTGGATGGTAGTGGACTGGTGTGTGACTGAACGCATAATGTCTCTTTTTAACAAACAAATACAAAATCAGGCTGCACTTCACTCTGTTTTTTCAATGAATTGATGACCAGCGACAAACGTCGCGGGTGGAGGGCCTCGTGAGCTGTCGATGCGGACGGTGTCGCTCTAATCCCCCCCAACTATTTGAGAGGTTCGAGGTCTCATCGACATCGTCCATTTTCAAAGATTGGCGGTGCTAATGTGTGTATTTCCCATAAAGTTCGAATACACAAGTGAGTATACTATTGCTCCATCGTACAAAAAACAATACACTGACCAGCTACACTCTCCCGATAAACTCTAGCCTTTTGGGGGGGGGGGTCGAGCTCTAGATCCCCCCCTCCCAAATAGACAAAGTGTATTGGGCGAGTGTATGTAATAGAAATGTTAAAATGTACACTAGTTTACAATACACTAATGAAGAAAACCGATGGTCGTCATGATACAGACCCCACTACAATGAACCGATACAACTTCCAGCTTTGAGGGGAGGGGGGGGGGTGGTCCCTAGTGCTTGGTGAGCGTATTGTTACACGTTCTACCCAGTCGAAGCTAACTGATAGGTTACATCAACATCGTCGATTCTCGACGATTGGCAGTGTTGGTGTATAGCTATACTATTAACTTCAAATACACAAGTGTTTTGTTTTTTATCCATCATACAAAAAATAGGACACTGCCCAACTACACTCTTCCAATACACTCTAGCCTTTGGGGAGGGGGGATCAAGCGCCGGCTTTGTCCTCCCCCCCAAAATATACAAAGTGTAATAGGTGAGAACATATGATAGAAATGTTAAAATGTAAACTCGTGTACAATACACTAGTGAAAAAAACTGATGATCATAACTTTACACGCCCTGTTACATTGACCGGATACAGATTTGATCTTTGAGCGGGGGGGGGGGGGGGGGGTCCCTAGTACATGGTGACCGTTTCGTCACATGTTCTAACCACTCGACGAAAACTGCTAGGTTGCATCCACATCGTGAAATCTCGAAGATCGTCAGTGTTGATGTGTAGTTCTACTATCAAATTTGAATACACAAGCGTAGTTTTTTGGTCGAACGTACAGAAAGATAATACACTCACCAGATACAACGGCCTAATTCTGCTATACCAACTGTTTGGGCTTCTATATTTTCTCCTGGCAATTTCTCCCACATTTTGGACACGGTACTCACTTTACACGAAACATGCGTGCTGTACCCACTTTTCTCGAAGCGCCTGAGATCATGCATCTTGCACCCACTATTGCAAACATTCACGCTACACTGGTTCCATATGAACTAGTCAAACGACAATGGGTATCCGACAAATTAATTTTTAATTTTGAGCAAATTTACTCGCCATTTCTAGAACCCACGAATTGATGCCCGACTCAAGCACTTCCGGTGTCTTCAACTGAAGCACTAGTTTCGACAGAACAAAAATGTATAAAAATGAACCCTTGTTCCCTACTTTCTTTCACGATTTCAACAGGGGGCTCTAACTTTGGAACGATCGTCGAAAGCATGATGTGTGTCACATGCAAAACCAGACCTCACATTGTTTCCTTGCCGAACATGAAGAGGCGACGCCGAATGTGCCATGATGTTGCATATTGTGGGCAATTCTGTCGACCTCGTCAACACGCAAAAGGACTCTAATCATAGCATATCTCGATGACGCGATATGTTGCCAGGTGGACGTTGCCTCTTCTTGTCCACATGCCAACGGCGCCAACGGGCGGATGTTTCAAGGACAGATGACATACTATCACGGTCGTTCGCTCGAAGTAGATGTGCCTCCCCTCGTCAGAGATTATGACCCAGGTGTATGATAGGATTAATAGTTTTTGTCACCACTCCGTACGTCCTCACACCGCATGCATGGGGTGCGACGGTTGTCGTTATGGTAAGTCGGCCAACCGCCATGTGATGTGGACGTTCACTCTCGTCGTCCGTAGGGGTCCTGACCATTGAGGCATTGTTGATGTGTAATCGACGTGTACTTCCAATGTTGCCGCTTCGTCGCAACGGGCCTCTGTCTCCGGGATGACCCTCCTCCACGCGCTAACTACGGGTGGGTTTTCCAAGTGTAAAAGGTGGGTACGATGCATATTACGACGCATGACATACAGTGTTATACCCACTGTTGGCCAAGTTGGCTGCCACTTTTTACGCCACTGGAGGCGACTACCCGGACGACGATGACAACGACCATCCTCCCGAGGTCCTCGTCTCCCGCTACCACACTGAGTCATCCTTCCTTTGGACTGAGTGGGAGGAACATGAGTGGAACTGTCACATCAATGTTGTGGAGCGCATGAATCCGCGCTCCCCAGACCGTGTTGAAGAGTGCATGATGGGACTTGGAGGCAGTCAACGTGTCCGTCCGTTTTGTGGTTACCGTGTGGGTGGGTTGAACCCACCTTGTATGTAGACATGGCGTCGTCTCTGACGGGGTTGGACCTCTTGCTATGTCAAAGTACGTTGTCTGCTAGCCAACTCACACCAATATCTCTTGTGCCTGTTGTCCATACATGTGTCTGAAATCTTTCCGTCCATGTCCCCTGTACAGGGTCGTCTGACGAGGAGACACCGCCCCCCCCATCGGAGAAGACTGGCGGAGATGTCGAAGCCACTCCTGCTCGTGCACGCAGACGCAAAGGAAGATGAATGGATTTCCCAGGTGGGCGGGCCTTTTGCAACATGGAGGCTCGTTCCGAAGCCATCCAAGATTACACAGTCGACCACGGCATGCCGGTCTCCTGGGTCCGCAGTGAGCCAGCTCGCCTCGAAGTCCGTTGCGGACTGTGGAAGACTGTAGGCTGCCTATGGCTCCTGAAGGTGTGCTTTCAGCCCAAGCATGGCAACGTTGCCGTGATCGAGTTTTTGGATGGCTACAAGTGCTCCCCCACCACCAAGAAGGGTGACCAGGTGAGCCGGGCTGCACGGGTGCTTCGGCACATTGAGAAGTCCATCAAGAAAACGTCGTCGATGGACACAAAGGCGCTGCAGCAAATTGTTGAGGCTCGCACAGGAGAGAAAGTGCACTATCCGATGGTGTACCATGCAAAGAAGGCGGCCCAGGAGAAGCTAATGGACGAGAAGATGTTGTCGTGGTCTCTCTTCCCAGCCTACATCACGGAGGTAAGTAATTTTTTCCTCCACTTCTGCTTCCCCGTTTGTCAACACGTCCCTTACAAATTTGTGTGTTGAATGACCTTCCCCATGGCATATATGTCGTGCAGTTGAAGCGAGTGGACCCCAGGACGTTCGCATGCGCAGAGCAAGACAAGAAGAAGCTGTTTTGCCGACCCTTCGTGGCACCCAAGGCTTGATAGGAAGGGTGGAACCATGTGCGACGCATCATGATGANGTGATCGAGTTTTTGGATGGCTACAAGTGCTCCCCCACCACCAAGAAGGGTGACCAGGTGAGCCGGGCTGCACGGGTGCTTCGGCACATTGAGAAGTCCATCAAGAAAACGTCGTCGATGGACACAAAGGCGCTGCAGCAAATTGTTGAGGCTCGCACAGGAGAGAAAGTGCACTATCCGATGGTGTACCATGCAAAGGAGGCGGCCCAGGAGAAGCTAATGGACGAGAAGATGTTGTCGTGGTCTCTCTTCCCAGCCTACATCACGGAGGTAAGTAATTTTTTCCTCCACTTCTGCTTCCCCGTTTGTCAACACGTCTCTTACAAATTTGTGTGTTGAATGACCTTCCCCATGGCATATATGTCGTGCAGTTGAAGCGAGTGGACCCCAGGACGTTCGCATGCGCAGAGCAAGACAAGAAGAAGCTATTTTGCCGACCCTTCGTGGCACCCAAGGCTTGATAGGAAGGGTGGAACCATGTGCGACGCATCATGATGATGGATGCGACGTTCCTCAAAAATGGGTTCAAGCGGGTTATTTTGATTGCACAGTAGTAGGATGCCAATAACCATTATGTGCCCATGGCGTAGGCGCTGTGCGCAGAGGAGGACAATGACAATTGGACTTGGTTCGTGTAGCAGCTTTCGCAAGCGTATCCCGGCTTGCGACCGTGGGACAGCCGTCATCTCCTACTGTGGGACAGCCGTCATCTCCAACGGTGACACCGGGCTCCTTGTTGTGGTGGCCAGAGAAATCCCCGATGCTATGCACACATACTGTGTGCTGCTCATCTGTGAGAACGTGAAGTCCAAAGCGAGTCATGTCGCCGCGAACCTCTTCTCGATAATCGCGCATGCCTTCACCGCAAGGGAGTTCAAGCGCACACAGGAGGAGTTGGCCGAGGCCTCCACGGAGGGTCTAGAGTACCTTTTCGGCGGTGAAGTAGAACCGGGTATTCTGCTCCACACGTGGAGCCGTGTCTACATCCCCGTGGTACGTCGCGATCACACAACCAGCGACGCGGTAGAGTCACTGAACGCACGTATCATGGACCTCCGCCATTTGTACCCCTTTCACTGCTTTGCCTAGTTGTAATAGTGGGTGCAGAAGTTGTTTGCGGAGCAGAGGAAGCAGACGCATGACTGTGAAATGACGCTGGCTCCCTTTGCAGATGAAAAATTGAAGAACTACACACAGAAGGCAAGGGAGTACGACATCAACCCGGTTGGTCCGCTCTTTGGGACGGTCTCGGGTTCCAAGAGTCTCTCCGGGCGAAAGGTGGTCTGCAACGCCAAGAAGTGCAGTTGCGACCAGTGGGCCGAGTACGGATTCCCGTGCCATTACGCAGTGAGCCTGCTACTTGATGCTGGTTTCAACCCTGAGATGCACGTCGACATGCACTTGACAAAAATGGCGTGGAAGAGGACCTTCCGTCACCCCATGCCTGGGATGAATCTCAGCGAGGTGCGGTACGCAGACTACAGATGAGGCCCGCCGAGCAAGAAGCGTTGTGCTAGGAGGCCGAAGTCCAAGCGCAAGGAACGGTACGAGCGTCGCAAGAGGGATCGCATCAGTAGCCATTGCGGGCTGGGTGGACATGGCCCGCATAAATGCACCAACCCACCTGCTCTCTCGCCAGCTAACATTGCAGCAGCTCCTGCCAAACAGCTTGCCTCGGGACACGGAGTGCGAGGTGATGGTGGACGACAACGTGGAGGTGATGTAGAGGCTTCTACAGCAGCAGCAGCAGCAGCCACGATTGGTACTCACGAAGGTGGTGGTGATGCAGCGGACGAGGCTGCCGTGGCTGCAGCAATAGCCACGGCGGGTGAAAGTGGTGATGTAGTGGGTGAGGCAGATGCACCAGCCGTGGCAGGTGAAACTGGTGATGCTGGTGGTACAACAGCAGCAGCAGTAAGCACAACACATGATGATGCAGATGAAAGTGAAAGAGCGGGTGAAGCCGTAGACCCCGCATTCTCATCCCAGGTTGACAATCTTGGGAGTCCAGCGGGCGCATGAAGGAATGCAACGTATAAAGATCCCTCCTCATCAGAATGGTCAGATGAGGACAATCCCTCACACTACGATACAAGTGAGACGGAAGAGTGGGAGTCAAACGATGGCTCCTCCCATTCGGAATCTTCCGGGGATGATGAACCAATGCAACACAGTTTCATATGAATTCTTCACTTGCTTTTGTGTTTGTTTACGGCTATCCACCACACAGAGGACTTCCATGAGACAAACCATAGGCCTCCATGACACATACACAGTGGTGAACAGGTTCATTAAACCGTTTATAAGTTAACCACATGTCCACTATATGAAGGGTTACTCTTGGAATGATAGAAGAGTAGTGGACACACCGACAATTTACTCGTGCAAACCTATTACGCATGACCACTCCTTATCACACTAAGGGCTCATGGCCGCTATGTGGGACTCAGAGGCCTCCAAGGAGACTTCACAAGTGGTCAAATAATTCAATAACCAGTAGAAAAATGTACCATATGTCCACTATCAAGCACACTTGGAGGTCCAAAGGATAGAATTGTACTAGACACGGCCCGCATACATTCGAATGTACACATGACGCATGCCCACTCTCTGCCTCGCTAAGGGCTGGATGGCTCTGTGTATAGCCAGGGCTGCCACGAATCAGGAGTGTTGGGTGGACGAGGAGAGGACATACGCCTGCCCAGGATCCAAACCATCGTTTCTGGTTCAGGAGGTGTGGATGTCCACGATGGCATCCCATTCCGCGTCACCCACTCATCGAACTCAGCCGTGATGGTGGCCCATGCAGCAGCGGCCTCCCGCGGATGCAACATGGCAACTCTCTGCAATGTTGCTTGTCCACCCCACACACCAACCTGATGCCATCGGTGGGGCCCATTCGGAACCTCACTAGTGTCATCGTCGAAATCCATGGCTGTGCGATGTATTAGGTGTAACTATGGCGAGGTAGGTAGACGTCGGCGACGGCCATTTTATGTGGCGCGCGGTCCCCGCATGCAGGATCCATGGCTCCGTGCACCAATAACTTTCACAAGTGGATAGCAAAAAACCGAATGGTTTGCGATGGTTAACCGTATAATGTACGTCACAATGAGGGCGAGGTACACGATGCAAGGCGTTGCGGACCGGACGACCGGACGTCCGGACGCAGACTGTACGTTTGAGCACTGTCCCTTGTTCAACGTGTTACTTTTTGGTTCAACGATAATTCCCACGGTTTACGTAGTGAACTTTGCTTGGTAATACAACTTGCACAGGATGGATGGTGCTCGCAATAGGTGGGTGAGCTGCGCAAGATCATTGGACACTTAGGAGTGTTGCATATGCACTGGACCAAGGCTAGCCCAAAATGACAATAACGCCAAGTGAGGGTGGAATCTCGGAAATCTGGCATCGTCGACTGCCACGCTGTCCTTGCTACGCGAGGCTACCTTGGGGTCCTGTTTCAATGCTGTTGTGTTACGCTGGCCGGTGTGGAAAGTGGGTATGCGGAGAGTTACATCATGCCCCATAGGATTTTTGGCACGGTGGACATCCAAAGCATTTGTTTTAAACAGTGGCCCTCAGAAGTATTATCTACATTTCATGCATGTTATAGTTATTTTTCTGCCAAAGTGGCCATCCTATTCTTTTTCTACAAAAACTAGGTAGGACGTCCTTTAGTTGCAGGGACAGTGGGTATGCAACAAGTGTACCCCTGATACAATCTCCCAATACACTCTATCCTTTTAGGGGGGGGGGGATCGAGCGCCGACACCCCCTCCCTGATGAACATCTTTGTTACATCAACATCGTCGATTATGGACGATCGACGGCGTTGGTGTATGGTTATAAAATCAACATCGAATCCACATTTGTATTTATTTTTCATCCATCATATAAAAAACAATCGGACTAATTCCGGTATACCCACTGTTTGGGCCTCCGAATTTTCTGCTGGCCATTTCTCGCACATTTAACACACGGTACTCACTTCACCAAAACAATGCGTGCAATACCCACTGTTTTTCGAACCGTCGGAGATCATGCGTGGCGCACCCACTATTGCAAAAAACATTCATGCTACACCGGTTCCAGACGGATTAGTTCAACGACTGTGGGTATCCGAAAAGTGATTTTATAAGTCTTATTGGTTTCATGTCATATTTTATTTTGTCCTATGTTCATTGTTGTTTTACGTGACCAAATTTCTAACATTTCTATTTCGACCGACAAGTAGTCGCGTTTTTGGTACGTAAAACACCGGGGGTTTCATTTATATCCACTCAACAATCTTTTTTTTTGCGTCGCCGGACATGGGCCACTGGTCTTTCATGTAAATCACAATCACGCGACCATGGATACCCACGGTCGCGTTACGTGCTCGTTCGCAACGCGAACGAGCAAAAAAATCCCTTGAATAGGCCTGTTGACCCTTACGAGGCCTGTTTCGCTCGTTCAAAACGCGAACGAGTGAAACGGTCTTGTTCACTTTAACGCGTTCATTTGAACCTTGGAGTAAATTCAGCCCTCAAATTTCTCATGGTCAAGCCAAATACATGGTTTCTCTCAGTGTAAACATAGAAAATCACAAAAAGAAGTCACAAATGCTGTACGCGTTCTAGATGTGGTCCAAAACACGCTTCGCGGCTTTGTCATTTCAAATGGTAGACAACGATCGAACCGAAAGTCGAAGTCCACCTAACTTTTACTCGTGAAATCTCTCCCACACAGAAGAAAATGAAGTCGACGTCGATTCGACGTCTATATTTACGTCGTAAATATAGACGCCGAGTTGTCTATGCCGACACGATGAGGTCATTGGTCACGCAAACGGCCCAGTGCCAACTGACCTAATTGAGGACTGTTCCGCTTGTTTGCTATGCGAACGAGCAAACGAGTTCTCCAGCTCGCTATCTTATCCCCTTTGCACAAACCATGCAAAGGGGATAAGATTGCGAAACTGCATTTCATGCGCGTGGTCGATCGCAGGGTTCATCGCACGCCAGAAGAACAAAGGCAAGGCCGACGAGGTCGACCCCGTCGACGAGATCGTGCGATCGACGGATAAAGAAAAGATATGTTTGCAAAGAGATGATGTTCTTCCAGTTTTTCCTGTTTTTTTGTCCCGACTGTACTTTGTTGTTGTTTTAAGAAGAGAGAAAGAGAGAGAGAATGAGAGACAATAGTCCTTATTATGCACAAGAAATCAGTCCTCAACACCGTACATGTCGTTTTTGATCGTTCTATCGAACAGGTGATTTGATTTTTTCTTCTACATTTTGATTTCTTGTCTTAACTGCTTTTCCATTTTAGAAACGGATCGCGAATGCTGGCGTGTTTCGTTGGCCCGTGTGGAAAGTGGGTATGCGGAGAATTACTTCGTCCTCCATACGATATTTGGCATGGTTGACGTCCGAAGCATTTTTTTTAAACAGTGTCCCTCATAAGTGTTATGTACATTTTGTGGACGTTATACGTACGTTTTTGCAAAAGTGGCCCTCCCATTCCTTTTGTGCGAAAACTAGGTACGGCGTTCTTTAGTTGTGAGGACAGTGGGTATGCGGCAAGTGTACCAAAAAAAAATTACATTGACCAGCTTCACACTCCCAATGCACTCTAGCTTGTTGGGGGGGGGATCAAGCGCCGGCTCTGCCCCCCA
>SZWC01003246.1:6882-24187 GCA_023375785.1 Penium margaritaceum
CACTCGCTGCCCTAAAATGCCATGCACTACAACGCCGCATCCAACGCTTGCTTGAGGCCATATAACGACTTCTACAACTTGCAAACCAAGTGCTCGTGGCCATCCATGACAAACCCCTCCGGGTGCTCCATGTAGATCTCCTCCTCCAAGTCACCATTCAAGAATGCCGTCTTGACATCCATGTGGTGAACCTCGAAGTCCTCAGCTGCTGCATAAGAGAGGAGCGTGCGCACATAGGCTAACTTTGCAACAGGGGCAGAGGTTTTTGTGTAGTCGATGACCTCCTGCTGCGAGTAGCCCTTGGCGACCAGTCTCGCCTTGTACTTTTCAAGGTTGCCATTTGCTCCCCGCTTCTTCTTGAACACCCACTTGCACTTGATGACCTTCCGTCCAGGTGGACGCTCAGTCAGCTCCCACGTGCCGTTGTCCACCTGTGACTCCATCTCCGTTTGCACGGCTTGCGCCTAATCTGCTGCATCCGGTGCAACCATGGCCTCTTGTATGACGTTGGCTCATCTGAATCTGCTGCAACCGCAACGTTCATCTGTTCTGGTTTCTGTTCCATTCAAAAATGGCCGCGCTCACCAGGCTTGTAACGCACCCTAAAAGTGTACCTACGACCTGGTGTTGGAGCGTTAGCGGGCCGCTGGCGCGGTGCTGCTGGTACAACTACTTCTACTAGTGGTGCTACATCTTCCTCCTCTTCTTGTGCTGATGAGGCTGATCTATCTGCTACATCAGACATCGAAAACTAGAGTGATTCTCCCACTGTCACAGTAGAGGAAAGATCGGGAGAGACTAGGTCAGGAAGGATTTCTACTCCCATTGTCTCGTCAGCTGCAGGTTCTGCTGCCTCGTCATAGATAATGTTGGTGCCGATGACATTGCTCTCGTTGAAGTCATCTTTGGAGATGATCACGTGGCCTGTATCCCTCTCGTAGAGGCGATACTGGCCTTGCTTGCCACGTCGTAGCCAATCATCAGCATCTGCGCACTCTTTCTGTCCCATTTTTGCTGCTTCTCCCTTGGCACGTGCATGTGCGCCAGGCTCCCAAATGCTCGAAGATGACCCACGCCCGGTTTCTTGCCGAACCACGGCTCGTACGGCGTCATCTGCTCCAGCGCCATAGTTGGACTGAGGATCTTGATGTAGACTGCAGTGCCCACAGCTTCAGCCCAGAAGTCGTAGGTCAGCCAAGCCGTGTGTACCATGGAACGCGCCGACTCCACAATGGTACGGTTAGCGCGTTCTGCTGCATCGTTCTGCTGCGGCGAGTACGGCGTGGTACGCTGCGCCTTGATGCGAGCTGCTGCGAGATAGTTCTAGAATTCCTTGCTCAGGTACTCTTCACCGCGGTCGCTGCGCAACGCCTTGATCTTCTTGCTACTCTGGTTCTCCACCATGGCCTTAACTCCTTGAACCTGTCAAAGCACTGGTCCTTGGAAGGAAGTACACAGCAGTGTAACGGCTGAAATCATCAATGAAAATCAGGAAATGCCTAGAGCTTCCAAACCTCTGGGTCTGCATCGGTCCGCACAAGACCGTGTAGACCAGCTCCAACACCTCCTTCGCACGCTCCCTTGCTCCAAAAACGCCTCGTGGTGTAATTTCCCCTTCAAACAGCTGATGTATAACTGCTACTCAAAGTTAGAGATTCTAGGCAGGTCACACATTATCTACTTTGCTTGAAACTGCAGTAAGGCGCGCATGCCGATGTGGGCGTTGCGCGTATGCCAGATCTCGCCATCTGTCGCATGCACCACTTCTGCAAGACTCTGATCACGCGGGATCTTGGTCGCTTCAAGCAGGCGGTACATATCGCCCTCCTTCACCGACCTGGCCAACTCCTCTCTGGTATCCTTGTTAAGGATGTAGCCATAGTCATCATCGAAGACGACGCGTAGTCCTGTGTTTGTAAGAGAGGAGATTGAGAGGAGGTTGAATGCAGCACCAGGTACATATAGCACGTCATGGAACACTCCCACTTCAATGCCACATGGGGTCTCCAACCACATCTCCACAATCCCAACCTCCTCAGCATACGCCTCGCGATCATCACCCATAGTGATAGGACGAGGAAGGATGGACAGTAGCTGTGTAAACCACTCTTTGTGATGTCTAAGGCTCTTGGTACATCTTGAGTCCATATACCATGCGACATCCGCCTTCTCCAACTGCGACATGTCAGACTTTGCCATGAACACATGGTCGCGCACCTTCTTGGCCACATTCATGTTGCCAAAGTGGCGCACACCAGCCTGGTTTTGCTGCTGTTGCTGCTGTTACTCTTGGTGCTGTGACTGGTACTGCTGCTCTTCCTGCTTTTGCTGCTACTGCGGCGATGAGTGTTGTTGTGTTGCTCCTTTTGGTCCCTTTCGAGCTTGAAACACTCCTTTTTTTAGTGTCCCTCTTTCTGGCAGTAGTGGCATCTGCCTTTCTTTCTGCCTTTCTGCTGTCCACACTGCTGCTCCTGCTGCTGGTTGCGTGAGCTCGTGGCTACAAAAGCTGCTTCACTACTGCCGCCACCATTGCTTTTTACTGCATTGTGACACAATTCCACCTGGTGTTGGGAAAGGAGCCATCATGCTCAGTTCCAGGTCCACAAGAGCAAGTTCCAGGAAAGTACCACATGCATGCTCCGATCGTCAATCCCAGTTCCTTATTGAATATATCAGGTGCCAAAATGTCTACGGTCCACGTTTGAGGCCAATCCAACGGTCGGATTGGGAGATATGAATTTTCGTAGTTTCCGGGGTCATCAATCGTCGATATCTAGGTGACCATGGCCGATGGCTCCATGCCTTAGCCTGAGAAAAGAAAAAGGCAAGAGGTCCAGGGTCAAGACCTGATGGGAGAAACATCCAAAAAGATCCTTGGTCTTAGGATTGCCTTGTCAGGGTGTGCTATCTAGGATAAAGGTACCTCTCCTTACTTTTTAGGTGAGGTGAGATCCTTGTGTGCTAGCCATGGACACATGGCGATTCTCCATGGGTTTGTGGGTGATGTGACCACTAGGAGTGTGCCATGAGAGCATTTTCTAGCTCTCTAGGTCGTGTGTGAGTGGTCAGCCTGATTGCTAGGCTGATTTCCTCCCTTGTGTGAGATTATGGACTCTAGTGTGTGAGCCTTAGCTTCCATGGCTAAGTGGTGTGGCTTGTGAGAGGGCTGACCTGCCCAAGCTCTAGCTCTATATGTACTCCATCATTTTGAGTGAGTGAACAACCATTCTTCAGCACAAGTGATGCCCTTCCAATCACAAATGCTCGCTGCTCCAAGGCTTCTTCTCTCTTCAAGTTCCAATATTTAGTATCAGAGCCAAGTTCTGCCACTTTCAGCCAGCACAGGCCGTCACTTTGAGAGTGACGGAGTGGGGTCAAACCTTGACCACATTTGACAATCAACCACCGGATCTTCATGTTCAAGATACAAGCTTTCCAACAAGCACAAGATCGCAAAGATCCAACAGTCGGATTAAGATGTATGCTCAAAACGAGGTTGGCCAGGGCTACACTTTTCTCTCTGAGTAAGACTGTCGCCTTGTGATGACCATAACTCTCTTGTTTCTTTGTCAAATTTAAAAAGTGGCACATGCGAATTGTAGTATTTTTCCTAAGCTTTCCATTGGTGCAAAAATATTTGCACTGCATTGATTTGTGTGGGAGACACGCCGTTTACAAGCTGGCTGGTCTGAGTTGGAGTAGGAGCAGAAGCATACCCTGTTTTCAAGAGGGCATATCTTTTGAAATTCCATGTTGATGACCCTGTTTTATGGGTCGATCTGAAAGGTTTTGAGCTGAATTTTCCAGTGATGGACTCAGTTTTTTAAAGTTCCAGGTCTGCTGGCATCTACATTCCATTTTCTGTCAGACAGATTTCTGGCAGAAGCAGCAGCAGAAGCAGGGGTAGCGCCGCCATCCAAGGGCAGCGCTGAGCATCACCAAGGCTCAAAATGGCAGCAGCTGGCGTTGTGACAGTAGCCCAGCCTTTGGAGAGGCTGGAGGGACGCGCCAACTTCACATTTTGGAAGATCCGTACCCGCCTCCTTTTGGAGGAGAGGGGCTTGTGGGAGGTGGTGAGCGGCGACAAGCCGGCTCCATTTCCACAGGCAAAAGGCATCACCGCAGCGCACGTGGTGGCGGGGAAGACGCCGCAAAAGGGTGCAGCTGATGCGGATTCTTCTGTAGCTGTACCAGCGACGTATGAGGAGTGGAAGAAGGACAGGCAGGCCTACAAGTTGCTTGTCAACACCATCTCCAACCCGCATCTTCTGTACGTGAGTGACAAGGCTACTGCAAAGGAGGGATGGGGCACGTTATGCAAGAAGTATGAGAGTAAGGATCCTCATTTCCTCATGCTTTTGGAGGAAAAGATGATGGCGCTGAAAATGCAGGGTGGTGAAAGGATGGAGGCGTATCTAGACAGGGCAAAGGAGCTGGCGAAGCAGCTGAGGGGACTCCCAACCAGTTACGACACGGTGTGAGAAATACTGGAGTCCCAGCCGACTCTCGACCTCGACTTCATCTGCACGCACTTGGTGTAGGTGGAACTGCGTCGAAATGCAGCAAAGCGCAATGGCGGCAGCAGCAGCAGTGAAGCAACTTTCATGGCCATGGGCTCACGCAACCAGTAGCAGCAGCAGTCCGGGCAGCAGAGAGGCAAGAAGAAGGGCAAGTGCCACTATTGCCAGAAAGAGGGGCACTACAAGAAAGAGTGCTTTAAGTTCAAGAGGGACCAGAAGGAGTAGCAGCAGTAGCAAAAGCAGCAATCTCCACAGCAACAGCAACAATAACAGCAGTCACAGCAACGCCAGCAGCAGTAGCAGCAGCAGAACCAGACTAGCGTGCGCCATTTTGGCAACATGAACGTCGCGAAGGATGTACGCGACCGCCTCTTCATGGCGAAGTCTGACATGTCGTAGAAGGAAAAGGCGGATTTGGCGTGGTACAAGGACTCGCGGTGTACCAAGAGTCTGACGCACCACAAGGAGTGGTTCACGCAACTGCTCTCCATTCCCTCCTGTTCGATTGCTTTGGGTGATGATCGAGTGGTGTATGCTGAGGGGATTGGGATTGTGGAGATGTGGTTGGAGACCCCGTGTGGCATTGAAGTGGGAGTTTTCCATGGCGTGCTGTATGTACCTGATGCTGCGTTCAACCTTCTCTCAGTATCCTCTCTCACCAACACAGGACTGCGCGTTGTCTTCGATGATGACTATGGCTACATTCTCAACAAGGAAATAGGAGAGGAGTTGGCCAAGTCAGTGAAGGAGGGCTACATGTACGGCCTGCTGGGGGCGACCAAGATCCCGCGTGAGCAGAGTCTTGCAGCAGTGGTGCAGGCGACAGATGGCGAGATCTGGCATGCGCGCTACGGCCACATTGGCATGCGCGCCTTGCAGCAGCTTCAAGCAAAGCAGATTATGCGTGACCTGCCTACCATCTCTAACTTTGAGCAGCAGTGATGCATCGGATGTTTGGTGGGGAAGCAACACCGCGAGGCGTTCTCTGGAGCAGGGGAGCGTGCGAAAGAGGTGTTGGAGCGGGTCCACACGGACTTGTGCGGACCGATGCAGACCCAGAGCTTTGGAGGCTCTAGGCATTTTCTCACCTTCATTGATGATTTCAGCCGTTACACTGCTGTGTACTTCCTTTCCTCCAAGGACAAGTTCTTTGAGAGGTTCAAGGAGTTCAAGGCCATGGTGGAGAACCAATATGGCAAGAAGATCAAGACGTTGTGCAGCGACCACGGTGGAGAGTACCTGAGCAAGGAATTCCGGGACTACCTCGCAGCAGCTGGCATCAAGGCGCAGCGTACCGCGCCGTACTCGCCGCAGTAGAACGGTGTAGCAGAACACGCTAACCGTACCATTATGGAGTCGGCACGCTCCATGCTGCACACGGCTCGGCTGACCTACGACTTCTAGGCTGAAGCCGTAAGCACTGCGGTCTACATCAAGAACCGCAGTCCAACTAAGGTGCTGGAGCAGATGACGCCGTACGAGGCGTGGTTCGGCAAGAAGCCGAGCGTAGGTCATCTTCGTGCGTTTGGCAGCTTGGCACACATGCACGTGCCAAAGGAGAAGCGGCAAAAGTGGGATGCGAAGAGAGCACAGATACTGATGATTGGCTACGACGTGGCAAGCAAGGCGTATCACCTCTTCGAGAGGGATACAGGCCACGTCATCATCTCCAGTGATGTCGTCTTCAACGAGAGCAACGTCATCGGCACCAACATCGTGTGTGAAGAGGCAGCAGAACCAGCAGCTGACGAGACAGTCGGAGCAGAAATTCTTCCTGACCCAGTTTCTCCTGATCCTTCCTCTACTATGACAGTGGGAGAATCACTCTACTCTCCCATGTCTGATGTTGCAGATACAGCAGCCTCATCGCTAGAAGCAGAGGAGTTAGATCTAGCACCACCAGCAGCAGCAGTTGTGCCAGCAGTACCGCGCCAGCCGCCCGCTAACGCTCCAGCACCAGGTCGCAGGTACCCTCTTAGGGTGCGTTACAAGCCTGGTGAGCGCAGCCATTTCTGGATGCTGCAAAAACCAGAACAGATGAACGTCACAGTTACAGCATATTCAGATGAGCCAACGTCATACAGGGAGGCCATGGGTGCACCGGATGCAGCAGATTGGGCGCAAGCTGTGCAGCAGGAGATACAGTCGCAACTGGACAACGGCACGTGGGAGCTCACTGAGTGTCCACCAAGACGTAAGGTGATCAAGTGCAAGTGGGTGTTCAAGAAGAAGCGGGGAGCAAATGGTAACCTGGAAAAGTACAAGGCGAGGCTGGTCGCCAAGGGCTACTCGCAGCAGGAGGGCATCGACTATACAGAAACATTTGCCCCTGTTGCAAAGTTTGCCTCTGTGCGCACGCTTCTCTCTTATGCTGCACCTTAGAACTTTGAGGTTCACCACATGGATGTGAAGACGACATTCTTGAATGGTGACTTGGAGGAGGAGATCTACATGGAGTAGCCGGAGGGGTTCGTCATGGATGGCCAGGAGCACATAGTCTGCAAGCTACAGAAGTCGCTATACGGCCTGAAGCAAGCGTCGCGTGCTTGGAACCAGAAGTTGGATGCGGTGTTGCAGTGCATGGGATTTGAGCACAACGAGTGTGACTACAGTGTGTATCGCTGGCAGCATGAGCATGAGATCCTCATCATCATTGTCTATGTGGATGACATGCTCCTCCTTTCCAACAGCATGTCTGCACTGCAGGAGTTCAAGGAAGCCATGCAGGAGCGGTTCCAGATGTCTGATCTCGGGGAGGCATCATACTTCCTCGGTATCGAGATCACGCGTGACCGTAAGTCACGCTCTCTCTCGCTGCATCAGAGCCGGTACATCAAGGATGTTGTGCAGCATTTTGGCATGGGAGAGGCAAAACCCATCGGCATGCCGCTGGAGACGCGGCAGTACCTCGTGAGCTTCAATGGAAAAGCAAATGCACTTGAGCGGCAGAAGTACCAGAGCGCCGTTGGCAGTCTCATGTACCTGATGGTGGCAACCAGGCCGGACCTCGCACAGGCTGTGAGCGTTGTGAGCCAGCACATGGCTAATCCCGGACCGGAGCACCAGAAGGTAGTGAAGCGGATCTTCCGCTACCTTGCTGGAACCATCAACATCGGCATCACCTACAACGGCAATGACAACAGCATCATCGGCTACACAGACGCAGATTGGGCTTCAAACCCTGAGGACCGTAAGTCCATCTCTGGACATGTGTTCCTCATGAATGGTGGAGCCATCAGCTGGTGCAGCAAGCGGCAGGTGGTCGTGGCCACCTCAAGTACAAAAGCTGAGTACGTATCTCTCAGCTTTGGAGCCAAGGAAGCAGTTTGGCTCCAATGTCTCATGGCAGAGTTGAGTGGGAGTGTAGCAGTTCCAGTTCCGGTGCGAGTCGACAACCAGAGCGCAATCGTACTCGCTAAGAATCCTGAGCACCATGCACGCACCAAGCACATTGACATCGCATATCATTTCATCAGGCACATGGTGCAGGAGGGTGCTATCAAGCTGGAGTTTACTCCAACCAGCAAGCAGGTCGCTGATTTCTGCACCAAGCCAGTTACCCGTGACAAGCAGCAGTTCTGCATGAAGGAATGTGGACTCAGCCCACTCTGACTGCGGCAAAGTGGGACATTGTTGGGAAAGGAGCCATCCGGCTCAGTTTCAGGTCCACAACAGCAAGTTCTAGGAAAGTACCACATGCCTGCTCCGATCGTCAATCCAATTTCACCATTGGAAAGACCAGGTGGGAAAATGTCTCCGGTCCAAGTTTGAGGCCAATCCAACGGTCGGATTAGGAGATATGAATTTTCGTAGTTTTAGGGGTCATCGACCGTCGATATCCGGGTGACCATGGGCGATGGCTCCATGCCTTAGCCTGAGAAATGAAAAAGGCAAGAGGTCCAGGGTCAAGACCTAATGGGAGAAATATCCAAAAAGGTCCTTGGTCTTAGGATTGCCTTGTCAGAGTGTGCTGACTAGGATAAAGGTACCTCTCTTTACTTTTTAGGTGAGGTGAGATCCTTGTGTGCTAGCCATGGACACATGGCGATTCTCCATGGGTTTGTGGGTTATGTGACCACTAGGAGTGTGCCATGAGAGCATTCTCTAGCTCTCTAGGTTGTGTGTGAGTGGTCAGCCTGATTACTAGGCTGATTTCCTCCCTTGTGTGAGATTATGGACTCTAGTGTGTGAGCTTTAGCTTCCATGGCTAAGTGGTGTGGCTTGTGAGAGGGCTGACTTGCCCAAGCTCTAGCACTATATGTACTCCATCATTTTGAGTGATTAAACAACCATTCTTCAGCACAAGTGATGCCCTTGCAATCACACATGTTCGCTGCTCCAAGGCTCCCTCTCTGCTCAAGTTCCAACACTACCATCACGTACATGAGGCTTGCTAACGCTATGGTACTTCTGCCGCTCAGCTGCATTTGCTTCTCCATTGAAGCTCACGAGGTACTGCCGCTTCTCCAGTGGCGTGTTGATGGGTTTTGCTTCTGTCATGCCAAACCGCTGCAAAACATCTTTGATGTAGTGGCTCTGCTGCAGCGTGAGAGAATATGATTTGCGGTCACGCGTGATCTGGATACCGAGAAAGTATGATGCCTTTCCGAGATCAGACATCTGAAAGCGCTCCTGCATGGCCTCCTTGAACTCCTGCAAAGCACACATGCTGTTGCAAAGGAGGAGCATGTCATACACATAGACGATGATGATGAACACCTCCTGACCATAATTCTAGCGATAGACGCTGTAGTTATACTCACTGCGCTCAAACCCCATGCATTGCAATGCCGCATCCAACGTCTGGTTCAAAGTACACGACGCTCGCATGAGGCCGTACAACGACTTCTACAGCTTACAAACCAGGTGCTTCTGGCCATCCATGACGAACCCCTCCGGCTGCTCCATGTAGATCTCCTCCTCCAAGTCACCATTCAAGAATGGCGTCTTGACTTCCATGTGATGAACCTCGAAGTCCTCAGGTGCTGCATAAGAGAGGAACGTGCGAATAGAGGTTGCTCATCCAGCTTTCACGTGCCGTTGTCCAGCTTCAAACTGTATCTCATGCTGCACGGCTTGCGTCCAATCTGCAGCATCCGGTGCAGCCATGGCCTCCATACATGACGTTGACTCATCTGAATCTCCTGCAACAGCAACGTTCATCTCTTCTGGTTTCTGCAGCATCCAGAAGTTATCGCGCTCACCAGGCTTGTAACGCACTCTAAGGGAATTTGACAAAGAAACCAGAGAGTTATGGTCATCACAAGGCGAGAGTCTTACTCAAAGAGAAGAGTTTAGCCCTGGCCGACCTCGTTTTGAACATAACTTTTGTTGAATCTGGAGGAGAGAGGGGGCCTTGGAGCAGCGAGCATGTGTGATTGAAAAGACATCACTTGTGCTGAAGAATGGTCGTTCAATCACTCAAAATGATGGAGTACATATAGAGCTAGAGCTTGGGCAAGTCAGCCCTCTCACAAGCAACACCACTTAGCCATGGAGGCTAAGGCTCACACACTAGAGTCCATAATCTCAGACAAGGGAGGAAATCAGCCTAGCAATCAGGCTGACGACTTACACACGACCTAGAGAGCTATAAAATGCTCTCATGTTATAGTCCTAGTAGTCACATAACACACAATCCCATGGACAATCGCCGTGTATTCATGGCTAGCACAGAAGGATCTCACCTCACCTAAAAAGTAAGAAGTGGTACCTTTTTCCTAGTGAGTACACTCTCACAAGGCAACCCAAGAATCTAGGACATTTTTGGATATTTCTCCCATCAGGTCTCGACCAGGGATCTCTTGCCTTTTTCTTTTCTCAGGCTAAGACATGGAGCCATCATCCATGATTACCCCGATATCGGTGGTCGATGACCCCGAAAACTTTGAAACTTCACATCTCCCAATCCGACTGTTGGATCGACCTTAAACTTGGACCATACACATTTTGCAACCTCATCTTTAAAATGACGAATTCAGATCGACGATCAGAGTAGGCATCTGGTACTTTCCTGGAACTTGCTCCTATGGACCTGAAACTGAGCCAGATGGCTCCTTTTCCAGCAATCTTCCCCTTTGCCGTAGTCAGAGTGGACTGAGAGCACATGCCTTTGTGCAAAACTGCTGTTTCTCACGGGTCACTGGCATGGAGCAGAAATCTGTGACCTTCTTGCTGGTTGGAGTAAACTCGAGCTTGATAGCACCCTCCTGCACCATGTGCCTGATGAAATGATATGCGATGTCAATGTGCTTGGTACGTATATGGTACTCAGGATTCTTCGCGAGTCCGATTGCCTTGTGGTTCTGAACACGCACAGGAACTGGAAGTATTGCACTACCACTCATCTTTGCCATGAGACGCTGGAGCAAAATTGCTTCCTTGGCTCCAAAGCTGAGAGAGACGTACTCAGCTTCCGTGCTTGAGGTGACCACGACCACCTGTCCCTTGCTGCACCAGCTGATGACCCCACCATTTTATAAGGAACACATGTCTAGAGATGGACTTATGGACCTCAGGATTTGAAGCCCAATCTGCATCTGTGTAGCACATGATGTTGTTGTCATTGTCGTTGTAGGTGATGCGGATGTTGATGGTTCCAGCAAGGTAGCGGAAGATCCGCTTGACTGCCTTGTGGTGCTCAGGTCCAAGATTTGCCATGTGCTGGCTCACAGCACTAATAGTCTCTGCAAGGTCCGCCCCGGTTGCGACCATCAGGTACATGAGGCTGCCGACGGCGCTCAGGTACTTTTGTCGCTTAGCAGCATTTGCTTCTCTATGAAGCTCACGAGGTACTGCCGCGTCTCCAGCGGCGTGCCGATGGATTTTTCCTCTGCCATGCCAAAACACTGTAAAACATCCTTGATGTATCGGCTCTGCTACAGCAAGAAAGAGCGTGATTTGCGGTCACGCGTGATCTGGATACCAAGGAAGTATGATGCCTCCCCGAGATCAGACATTTAGAAGCGCTCCTGCATGGCTTCGTTGAACTCTTGTAGTGCAGACATGCTGTTAGAAAGGAGGAGCATGTCATCTACATAGACGATGATGATGAGGACCTCATGACCTGATGCCAACGATAGACGCTCTAGTCATACTCATTGCGCTCAAACCCCATGCAGTGCAACGCTGCATTGAATTTCGGGGTCCAAGCACGCGACGCTTGCTTGAGGACGTACGGTGACTTCTGCAGCTTGCAAACCAGGTGCTCCTCGCCTTACATGACAACCCCTCCTGCTCGCCAATGTAGATCTCCTCTTCCAAGTCACCATTCAAGAATGTCATCTTGACATCCATGTGCTGAACTTCGAAGTCCTCAGCTACTACATAAGAGAGGAGCGTGGGCACAAAGGCAAACTTAATTTGAGAAGTAAAAGTTTCTATGTACTTGATGTCCTCGTGCTGCGAGGAGCTCTTGGCGACTAGCCTCGCCTTGTACCTTTCCAGGTTAGCATGTGCTCTCCGCTTCTTCTTGAAGACCCACTTGCACTTGATCATCGTACGTCCAGGTGGGCGCTCAGTCAGCTCCTACGTGGCATTGTCCAGTTGCGACTGTTTCTCGTGCTGCACGGCTTGCGCTGAATCTGCTACATCCGGTGCAACCATGGCCTCCTTCTATGACGTTGGCTAATCTGAATCTGCAGCAACTGCGACATTTATCTGTTCAGGTTTTTGTGGTATCTAGAAATGGCCGTGCTCACCAGGCTTGTAAAGCACCCTTAGATGGTACCTGCGACCTGGTGCTGGAGCGTTAGCGGGCGCTTGGCGTGGAGCTGCTGGTACGACTATTGCTGTTGGTGGTGCTACATCTCCCTCCTCTGCTTTTGCCGATGAGGCTGTTCTATCTACTACATCAGCCTTGGAAGAGTAGAGTGATTCTCCCACTGTCACAATAGAGGAAGGATCGGGAGAGATAAGGTTAGGAAGGATTTGTGCTCCCATTGTCTCGTCAGCTGCTAGTTCTTCATAGACAATGTTTGTGCCAAAGAGGTTGCTCTCGTTGAAGACGATATCCTTGGAGATGATGACGTGACCTATATCCCTCTCGTAGAGGTAATAGGCCTTGCTTGCCACGTCGTAGCCAATCATAAGCATCTGCGCACTTTTTGCATCCCATTTCCGCCACTTCTCCTTGGGTACGTGCATGTGCGCCAGGTTGCCAAATACTCGGAGATGACCCACTCAGTTTCTTGCTCCGAGCTTGGGCAAGTCAGCCCTCTCACAAGCCACACCACTTAGCCATGGAGGCTAAGGCTCACACATTAGAGTCCATACTCTCACACAAGGGAGGAAATTAGCCTAGCAATTAGGCTGACCACTCATACACCATCTAGAGAGCTAGAAAATACTCTTATGGCACACTCCTAGTGGTCACATAACCCACAATCCCATGGAGAATCGCCATGTCTCCATGGCTAGTACTCAAGGATCTCACCTTACCTAAAAAGTAAGGAGAGGTACCTTTTTCCTAGTCAGCATACTCTGACAAGGCAACCCAAGAATCTAGGACCTTTTTGATTTTTTCTCCCATCAGGTCTTGACCCTGAATCTCCCAATCCGATCGTTAGATCGACCTCAAACATGGACCGTTGACACTTTGCCACCTCATCTTTAAAATGAAGATGTCAGATTGATGATAGGAGTAGGCATCTGGTACTTTCCTGGAAGTTGCTCCCGTGGAAATGCGCAATGGCAGTAGTAGCAGTAGTGAAGTAGCTTTTATTGCCATGGATTCACGCAACCTATAGCAGCAGCAATCCAGGCAGCAGAGAGGCAAGAAGAAGGGCAAGAGCTACTATCGCCACAAAGAGGGGCACTATAAGAAAGAGAGCTTCAAGTTCAAGAGGGACCACAAAGGGTAGTAGTAAAAGAACCAACAGCAGCAATCTCCACAAAAACAGCAGCAACAATCACAACGACGTCACTATGAGCAGAAGGAGCAGCGGCAGCAAAACCTGACCGGCGTGCGCAGTTCTATCAAGATGAATGTGGCCAAGGAGCTGCACAACTGCCTCTTTATGGCAAAGTCTGACATGTCGAACAAGGAGAAGGCGGATCTTGCGTGGTACAAGGATTCCGGGTGTACCAAGAGCTTGATGCACCAAAAAGAGTGGTTGACGTTGCTGTTCTCCATTCTCCCCGTGCGATTGCTTTTGGTGATGATCGCATGGTGTATGTACTAGAATTGGAGGAAAGAGGGAGCCTTGGAGTAGCGAGCATGTGGGACTGGAAGGGTATCACTTGTACTGAAGAATGGTTCTTAAATCACTCAAAATGATGGAGTACAAATAGAGCTAGAGCTTGGGCAAGTAAGCCCACTCACAAGCCAGACCACTTAGCCACGGAGGCTAGGGCTCACACTAGAGTCCATAATCTCAGACAAGGGGGAAATCAGCCTAGCAATCAGGCTGACAACTCACACACGACCTAGAGAGCGAGAAAATACTCTCATGGCATACTCCTAGTGGTCACATACCCCACAATTCAATAGAGAATCGCCAGGTGTCCATGGCTAGCACACAAGGATCTCACCTCACCTAAAAAGTAAGGAAGGTACCCTTTTTCCTTGTCAGCATACTCTGACAAGGCAATCGAATAATCTATGACCTTTTTGGATATTTCTTCCACCAGGTCTTGACTGTGGACCTCTTGCCTTTTTCTTTTCTCAAGCAAAGGAATGGAGCCACGCCCATGGTCACCCGGATATCAGCGGTCGATGATCTAGAAAATTTCGAAAATTCATATCTCCCTATCAGACCGTTGGATTCGCTTCAAACTTGGACTGTGAACATATTGACACCTGATCTTTCCAATGAAGAGGTCCCATTAATAATCAAAACATGCATTTGGTGTTTTCCTGGAACTTGCTCGATGGCTCCTTTCCCAATAACTTACTGTGGGGACTGGGATTGTGGAGATTTGGTTGGAGTCCCTATGTGGGATTGAAGTGGGAGTGTTCCATGGTGTGTTGTACGTACCTTATGCTGTATTCAATCTTCTCTCATTGTCCTCTCTCACCAATACAAGAGTGCGAGTCGTCTATGACGATGATTATGGCTACATCCTCAACAAGGAAACATGAGAGGAATTTGCTAGGTCAATGAAGGAAGGCGTCCTTCGGCAAGAAGCCGAGCATGGATCATCTTTGCGTATTTGGCAGCTTTGCATACATGCATGTGCCGAAGGAGAAGCGGTAGAAATGGGACTCAAAGAACAGATAGACACTAATGATCGGCTATGACGTGGCAAACAATGCGTATCGTCTCTACGAGAGAAACACTCACTATGTCATCATCTCTAGGGATGTCGTCCTCAACGTAAGTAACGTCATTGGCACCAACATCATCTACAAAGAGATAGGAGAACAAGCAGCTGATGAAGCAGTTGGAGCAGATATTCTCCTTTGCCCCGTCACTCCTGAACCTTCCTCTACTGTGACAATGGGAGAACCAGTCTACTCTCTCATGTCTGATGCTAGAGATACAGCGGTCTTGTGGGCACAAGCAGACGAAGAAGATGTACCACCATGAGCAGGAGCAGTTGTGCCAGCAGCACCGTTGGAGCTGCGTGCTAATGATCCAGCACCAGGTCGGAGGTACTATGTCAGATTGCGCTATACGCCTGGTGTGCACGGGCATTTCTTGAAGGTACAAAAACCAGATAAGATGAATGTCGCAGTTGAGACAGATTCAAACGAGCCAACATCATACAAGAGGTCATGGTTCTGCCAGATGCAGTTGATTGGACACAAGCTGTGTAGCAAGAGATACAATCGTAGCTTGACAATGGTACATGGGAGCTGATTGAGCGTCCACGTGGACGCAAGGTAATCAAGTCTCAGCGGATGTTCAAGAAGAAGAGGGGCGTAGATGGCAATCTTGAAAAGTACAAGGCAAGGCTGGTCGTAGTGATAAAGAATCGACTACATGGAAACCTTTGCCCCTGTTATAAAGTTTGCCTCTGTGCGTACGCTCCTTTCTATTGTAGCAGTAAAAGGCTGTGAGATTCACCACATGGACATCAAGATGGTCTTCCTATATGGTGACATGGAAGAGGAAATTTACATGGAGCTTTTGGATCTGGAGGAGAGAGGGAGCCTTGGAGTAGCGAGCATGTATGATCATAAGACCAAGGACCTTTTTGGATGTTTCTCCCATCAGGTCTTGACCCTGGACCTCTTGCCTTTTTCTTTTGTCACGCTAAGGCATGGAGCCATCACCCATGCCCACCCAGACATCGTCGGTCCATGACCCCCGAAACTTCAAGAATTCATATCTCCCAATCCGACCGTTGGATCGGCCTCAAACTTGGACCATAGATATTTTACCACCTGATCTTTCCAATGGTGAAGTTGGATTGGCGATCTAGACAGGCATCATCACTGAAGAATGGTTGTTCAATCACTCAAAATGATGGAGTACATATAGAGCTAGAGCTTGGGCAAGTCAGCCCTCTCACAAGCCACACCACTTAGCCATAGAGGCTAAGGCTCACACACTAGAGTCCATAATCTCACACAAGGGCGGAAATCAGCCTAGCAATCAGGCTAACCACTCACACACGACCTAGAGAGCTAGAGAATGCTCTCATGGCACACTCCTAGTGGTCACATAACCCACAAACTCATGGAGAATCGCCATGTGTCTATGGCTAGCACACAAGGATCTCACCTCACCTAAAAAGTAAGGAGAGGTACCTTTATCCTAGTCAGCACACTCTGACAAGGCAATCCTAAGACCAAGGACCTTTTTGGATATTTCTCCCATCAGGTCTTGATCCTGGACCTCTTGCTTTTTTCTTTTCTCAGGCTAAGGCATGGAGCCATCACCCATGCCCACCGAGACATGGACGGTCCATGACCCCTGAAACTTCGAAAAATCATATCTCCCAATCCGACCGTTGGACCGGTCTCAAACTTGGACCGTAGACATTTTGTCACCTGATCTTTCCAATGAAGAAGTCGGATGGGCTATCGAAGCAGGCATCTGGTACTTTCCTGGAACTTGCTCCTGTGGACCTCAAACTGAGCCAGATGGCTCCTTTCCCAACAATCCCCCACTTTGCCGTAGTCAGAGTGGGCTGAGTCCACATGCCTTCATGCAGAACTACTGCTTCTCATGGGTCACTGGCTTGGTGCAGAAATCAGCGACCTGCTTGTTGGTTGGAGTAAACTCCAGCTTGATAGCACCCTCCCGCACCATGTGCATGATGAAATGATATGCAATGTCAATATGCTTGGTGCGTGCATGGTACTCAGGATTCTTGGCGAGTGCGATTGCGCTCTGGTTGTCCACGCGCATAGGAACTAGAACTGCTGCACTCCCACTCATCTCTGCCATGAGACGTTGGAGCCAAACTGCTTCCTTGGCTCCAAAGCTGAGAGATACGTACTCAGCTTCTGTACTCGAGGTGGCCACGACCACCTGCCGCTTGCTGCACCAACTGATGGCCCCACCATTCATGAGGAACACATGTCCAGAGATGGACTTGCGGTCCTCAGGGTTTGAAGCCCAATCTGCGTCTGTGTAGCCGATGATGCTGTTGTCATTGCCGTTGAAGGTGATGCCGATGTTGATGGTTCCAGCAAGGTAGCGGAAGATCCGCTTCACTGCCTTCTGGTGCTCCGGTCCGGGATTAGCCATGTGCTGGCTCACAGCGCTCACAGCCTGTGCGAGGTCCGGCCTGGTTGCCACCATCAGGTACATGAGACTGCCGACGGCGCTCTGGTACTTCTGCCGCTCAGCTGCATTTGCTTCTCCATTGAAGCTCACGAGGTACTGCCGCGT
>SZWC01003246.1:31125-61047 GCA_023375785.1 Penium margaritaceum
TGCTGTTGCTGTGGAGATTGCTGCTTTTGCTGCTACTGCTGCTGCTGTTGCTCTTTCTGGTCCCTCTTGAACTTGAAGCACTCTTTCTTGTAGTACCCCTCTTTCTGGCAATAGTGGCACTTGCCCTTCTTCTTGCCTCTCTGCTGCCCGGACTGCTGCTGCTGCTGGTTGCGTGAGCCCATGGCCATGAAAGCTGCTTCACTGCTGCTACCGCCATTGCGCTTTGCCGCATTGCGACGCAATTCCACATGCACCAGGTGTGTGCAGATGAAGTCGAGGTCGAGAGTTGGCTAGCACTCCAACGTCTCTCGTACCGTGTCGTAGCTGGTTGGGAGTCCCCTCAACAAGAGGAGGATGAAGCGCGTCTCTTCTACAGGATTGCCGGCCGCTCTCAGCGGCTTCGCCAACTCCTTTGCCATGTCAAGATACGCCTCCATCCCTTCACCACCCTGCATTTTCAGCGCCATCATCTTTTTCCCAAAAGCATGAGGAATGCAGGATCCTTGCTCTCATACTTCTTGCACAACGTCTCCCACCCCTCCTTTGCAGTAGCCTTGTCACTCACGTACTGAAGATGCGGGTTGGAGATGGTGTTAACAAGCAACCTGTAGGCTTGCCTGTCCTTCTTCTTCCACTCCTCGTACGTCGCTGGTACAGCTGCAGAAGAACCCGCATCAGCTCCACCCTTTTGCGGCGTCTTCTCCGCCACCACCTGCGCTGCGGTGATGCCTTTTGCCTGTGGAACTGGAGCCGGCTCGTCGCCGCTCACCACCTCCCACAAGCCCCTCTCCTCCAAAAGGAGGAGGGTACGGATCTTCCAAAACGTGAAGTTGGCACGTCCCTCCAGCCTCTCCAAAGGCTGGGCTGCTGTCACAACGCTAGCTGCTGCCATTTTGAGTCTTGGTGATGCTCAGCGCTGCCCTTGGGTGTAGCGCTACCCCTGCTTCCGCTGCTGCTTCTGCCAGAAATCTGTCTGACAGAAAATGGACTGTAGGTGCCAGAAGACTGGGAATTTTGAAAAACTGAGCCCACGACTGGAAAATTCAGCTCAAAAACTTCGTGATAGACCCATAAAACAGGGTCATCAACAGGGGATTTTGAAAGATATGCCCTCTTGAAAACAGGGTATGCTTCTGCTCCTACTCCAACTCAGACCAGCCAGTTTGTAAATGGCGTTTCTCCCAAACGAATCAATGGAATGCAAATATTTTTGCACCAATGGAAAGCTTAGGAAAAATACTACAATTCGCATGTGCCACCGTTTAAATTTGACAAAGAAATGAGAGAGTTATGGTCATGACAAGGCAACAGTCTTACTCATAGAGAAGAGTCTAGCCCTGCCCGACCTCGTTTTGAGCATAACTCTCAATCCGA
This sequence comes from Penium margaritaceum, assembly GCA_023375785.1. Classification (NCBI taxonomy): domain Eukaryota; kingdom Viridiplantae; phylum Streptophyta; class Zygnematophyceae; order Desmidiales; family Peniaceae; genus Penium; species Penium margaritaceum. The sequence goes on from SZWC01003246.1 coordinate 32,500, forward strand.
CTGTTGGATCTTCGCGATGTTGGGCTCGTTGGAAAGCTTGTCTCTTGAACTTGAAGACTCCAGTGGTCGATTGTCAAATCTGGTAAAGATTTCACCCCAACCTGTCACTCTCAAAGTGACGGCCTGTGCTGGCTGGAAGTGGCAAAACTTGGCTCTGATACCAAATGTTGGAACTTGAGGAGAGAGGGAGCCTTGGAGCAGTGAGCATGTGTGATTGGAAGGGCATCACTTGTGCTGAAGAATGGTTGTTCAATCACTGAAAATGATGGAGTACATATAGAGCTAGAGCTTGGGCAAGTCAGCCCTCTCACAAGCCACACCACTTAGCCATGGAGGCTAAGGCTCATACACTAGAGTCCATAATGTCACACAAGGGAGGAAATCAGCATAGCAATCAGGCTGACCACTCACACACGACCTAGAGAGCTAGAGAATGCTCTCATGGCACACTCCTAGTGGTCACATAACCCACAAACCCATGGAGAATCGCCATGTGTCCATGGCTAGCACACAAGGATCTCACCTCACCTAAAAAGTAAAGAGAGGTACCTTTATCCTAGTCAGCACACTCTGACAAGGCAATCCTAAGACCAAGGACCTTTTTGGATGTTTCTCCCATCAGGTCTTGATCCTGGACCTCTTGCCTCTTTCTTTTCTCAGGCTAAGGCATGGAGCCATCACCCATACCCACCCAGACATCGACGGTCCATGACCCCTGAAACTTCGAAAATTCATATCTCCCAATCCGACCGTTGGATCGGTCTCAAACTTGGACTGTAGACATTTTGCCACCTGATCTTTCCAATGAAGAAGTCGGATCGGCGATCGGAGAAGGCATCTGGTACTTTCCTGGAACTTGCTCCTGTGGACCAGAAACTGAGCCAGATGGCTCCTTTCCCAACATTGAACACCCACTTGCACTTGATCACCTTACGTCCTAGTGGATGCTCAGTGAGCTCCCACGTGCCGTTGTCCAGCTGCGACTGTATCTCCTGCTGCATGGCTTGCGCCCAATCTACTGCATCCGGTGCAGCCATGGCTTCCTTGTATGATGTTGGCTCATCTGAATCTGCTGTAACTGCGACGTTCATCTGTTCTGGTTTTTGCAGCATCCAGAAATGGCTGCCCTCACCTGGCTTGTAACGCACCCTAAGAGGGTACCTCCGACTGGTGCTAGAGCGTTAGCGGGCGGCTGGCGCGGTGCTGCTGGCACAACTGCTGCTGCTGGTGGTGCTACATCTCCCTCCTCTGTATCTGCCGATGAGGCTGCTGTATCTGCAACATCAGACATGGGAGAGTTGAGTGATTCTCCCACTGTCAGAGTAAAGGAAGGATCGGGAGAAACTGGGTCACGAAGAATTTCTACTCCCACTGTCTTGTCAGCTGCTGGTTCTGTTGCCTCTTCACACACGATGTTGGTGCCGATGACGTTACTCTCGTTGAAGACATCCCTGGAGATGATGATGTGGCCTGTATCCCTCTCGTAGAGGCGATACGCCTTGCTTGCCACGTCGTAGTCAATCATCAGCATTTGTGCACTCTTCGCATCCCACTTTTGCCCCTTCTCCTTTGGCACGTGCATGTGTGCCAAGCTGCCAAACGCGCGAAGATGACCTACGCTTGGCTTCTTGCCGAACCACGCCTCGTACGGCGTCACCTGCTTCAGCGCCTTAGTTGGACTGCGGTTCTTGATGTAGACCGCAGTGCTCACGGCTTCAGCCCAGAAGTCGTAGGTCAGCCGAGCCGCGTGCAGCATGGAGCGCGCCGACTCCACAATGGTACGGTTGGCGCGTTCTACTACACCGTTCTACTTCGGCGAGTACGGCGCGGTACGCTGCGCCTTGATGCCAGCTGCTGCGAGGTAGTCCTGGAATTCCTTGCTCAGGTACTCTCCACCGCGGTCGCTGTGCAACGCCTTCATCTTCTTGCAAGATTGGTTCTCCACCATGGCCTTGAACTCCTTGAACCTGTCAAAGCACTGGTCCTTGGAGGAAAGGAAGTACACAGCAGTGTAACGGCTGAAATCATCAATGAAGGTGAGAAAGTACCTAGAGCCTCCAAAGCTCTGGGTCTGCATCGGTCCGCACAAGTCCGTGTGGACCAGCTCCAACACCTCTTTCGCACGCTCCCCTGCTCCAGAGAACGCCTCGCGGTGCTGCTTTCCCTCCAAACATCCGATGCATAACTGCTGCTCAAAGTTAGAGATGGTAGGCAGGTCACGCACCATCTGCTTTGCTTGAAGCGACTGCAAGGCGCGCATGCCAATATGCCCGTAGCGCGCATGCCGGATCTCGCCATCTGTCGCCTGCACCACTGTTGCAAGACTCTGTTCATGCGGGATCTTGGTCGCCCCCAGCAGGCGGTACATGTCGACCTCCTTCATCGACTTGGCCAACTCCTCTCTTGTTTCCTTGTTGAGGATGTAGCCATAGTCATCATCGAAGACAACGCGCAGTCCTGTGTTGGTGAGAGAGGACACTAAGAGAAGGTTGAACGCAGCATCAGGCACATACAGCACGCGCCATGGAAAAATCCCAGTTCAATGCCACGCGGGGTCTCCAACCACATCTCCACAATCTCAATGCCCTCAACATACACCACCCGATCATTCTTGTAGTGCCCCTCTTTCTGGCAACAGTGGCACTTACCCTTCTTCTTGCCTCTCTGCTGCCTGGATTGCTGCTGCTGCTCGTTGCGTGAGTCCATGGCCGTGAAAGCTGCCTCACTGCTGGTTCTACTGCCATTGCACTTTGTTGCATTGCGACGTAGTTCCACCTGCACCAAGTACGTGCAGATGAAGTCGAGGTCGAGAGTCGGCTGGGACTCCAACGTCTCTCGCACCATGTCGTAGCTGGTTGGGAGTCCCCTCAGCAAGAGGAGAATGAAGCGCGTCTCTTCCACAGGATTGCCAGCCGCTCTCAACTGTTTCGCCAGCTCCTTTGCCCTGTCCAGATACGCCTCCATCCTTTCACCACCCTGCATTTTGAGCGCCATCATCTTTTTCTCCAAAAGCATGAGGAATGCAGGATCCTTAATCTCATACTTCTTGCACAACGTGTCCCACCCAACCTTTGCAGTAACCTTGTCACTCACGTACTGAAGATGCGGGTTGGAGATGGTGTTGACAAGCAACCTGTAGGCCTGCCTGTCCTTCTTCTTCCAGTCCTCATATGCCGCTGGTACAAATGCGGAAGAACTTGCATCAGCTGCACCCTTTTGCGGCGTCTTCCCCGCCACCACCTGTGCTGCGGTGATGCCTTTTGCCTGTGGAACTGGAGCCGGCTCGTCGCCGCTCACCACCTCCCACAAGCCCCTCTCTTCCAAAAGGAGGCGGGTACGGATCTTCCAAAACGTGAAGTTGGCGTGTCCCTCCAGCTTCTCCAAAGGCTGGGCTGCTGTTACAACACCAGCTACTGCCATTTTGAGCCTTGATGATACTCAGCGTTGCCCTTGGATGGCGGCGCTACCCTTGCTTCTGCTGCTGCTTCTGCCAGAAATCTGTCTGACAGAAAATGGACTGTAGATGCCAGCAGACTAGGAATTTTGAAAAACTGAGCCCACCACAGATTGACCCATAAAACAGGGTCATCAACAGGGGATTTTGAAAGATATGCCCTCTTGAAAATAGGGTATGCTTCTGCTCCTACTCCAACTCAGACCAGCCAGCTTGTACACGGCGTTACTCCCAAACAAATCAATGGATTGCACATATTTTTGTACCAATGGAAAGCTTAGAAAAAATACTACAATTCGCGTGTACCACTTTTTAAACTTGACAAAGAAACAAGAGAGTTATGGTCATCACAAGGCGACAGTCTTACTCATAGAGAAGAGTGTAGCCCTGTCCGACCTCGTTTTGAGCATAACTCTCTATCCGACCGTTCTCAATCTTGAGCTCGTTGGAAAGCTTGTCTCTTGAACTTGAAGATCCAATGGTCGTTTGTGAAATCTGGTGAAGGTTTCACCCCAACTTGTCACTCTCAAAGTGACGGCCTGTGCTTGCTGAAAGTGGCAGAACTTGGCTCTGATACCAAATGTTGGAACTTGAGGAGAGAGGGAGCCTTGGAGCAGCGAGCATGTGTGATTGGAAGGGCATCACTTGTGCTGAAGAATGGTTGTTCAATCACTCAAAATGATGGAGTACATATAGAGCTAGAGCTTGGGCAAGTCAGCCCTCTCACAAGCCACACCACTTAGCCATGGAGGCTAAGGCTCACACACTAGAGTTCATAATCTCACACAAGGGAGGAAATCAGCCTAGCAATCAGGCTGACCACTCACACACGACCTAGAGAGCTAGAGAATGCTCTCATGGCACACTCCTAATGGTCACATAACCCACAAACCCATGGAGAATCGCCATGTGTCCATGGCTAGCACACAAGGATCTCACCTCACCTTAAAAGTAAGGAGAGGTACCTTTATCCAAGTCAGCACACTCTGACAAGGCAATCCTAAGACCAAGGACCTGTTGCCTTTTTCTTTTCTCAGGCTAAGGCATGGAGCCATCACCCATGCCCACCCAGACATCGACGGTCCATGACCCCCAAAACTTCAAAAATTCATATCTCGCAATCCAACTGTTGGATCGGCCTCAAACTTGGACCGTAGACATTTTGCCACCTGATCTTTCCAATGAAGAAGTCGGCTCGGCAATCAGAGCAGGCATCAGGTACTTTCCTGGAACTTGCTCTTGTGGACCTGAAACTGAGCCAGATGGCTCCTTTCCCAACATCGGGCACTTGTATTAGTATCTCCTTGTCAAGCTTCCCATGGAGGAAGGCGGTCTTGACGTCGATCTTGTGGATTTCCATGTTGCGCGCCACAACCAGAGCCAGCAAGGTGCGGATGGAGGGGAAAGATGCGACAGGAGAGTAGGTCTCGTCGTACTGAGACCCTGCTCTGTGCGAGAACCCCTTCGCGATAATCGTTGGCTTGTACTTGTCGATGCTGTTCTCTTGCTTGCATTTGATGCGTAAGAACCGCTTCACGCCCCCCATGTATGCGTTTGGTGGTGTGTCCACCAGCTCCCACGTTCCGTTGTCTTTGATGGAGACGAGTTTGCTCTCCATCGCCTCCTTCTCTGTAGCGGCGTTCGGCCGCGAGACAGCGTCGGCAATGATGGCCGGCTCTTTCTGCGCAAGGCACGACCAGCTCAAGCTAGTCCACTTGGCCTTCCCTCCGTCGTACTACTTCGCAGGCTTTGCTTGGCCCCCAGTACGGCGTAGTGCTGTTGGTCTTGACTGCTTGTGCTACTGCTCCTGTTGTGCTTCTCCAAGAGGAGTCACTGGGAGTAAAGAGCCACTGGCCTCTGAGGAGGCCTCGGAGGTCTCTGACGCAGTGTCGGATGTCAACTGTGCTTCAGCCTGAGCGCACGCTCTCCCTCAATTGACAGTCTCGCTGTCTACTGCCACTGACGTCCCACGCCAGTTAGACGGGGGTATGAGAGGCATCCGGCTTCTTTCCCAACCACGCCTCCTATGACGTCATGCGTTCTGCACTTTGCTTCTTTTGCTGTCCCCTTGTTGCGCAGTATAACAACACGCATGAGGTTGATGAGGTAGTATGCAATGCGCACTGCTTCCACCCAAAAGCAAGGAGAGATCTTTGAGTCGAACAGCATGGTTCGCGTCATGGCGAGAATGATCTGGTTCATGTGCTCGGCCACGCCGTAACTTTGCGGTGTGCTGGGGGTAGTAGGTTGGTGGACAATGCCGTGTATCCGAAACCACGGCTTGCACCCCTCATACTCTGCAACGTTGTCACTCCGCAAGGCCTTGACTTTCTGCCCGTTTTGTTGCTCCAGCATGGCGACAAACTCTTGCAGGCGCTCGAGCACCTCTCCATTGGTTTTGAAGAAGTGCACCCACACCTTCTAAAAATAATCATTGATGAAAGTGAGGTGGTACTTGGAGCCGCCATTGGACGTGGTGCGCATGGGACTACACACGTCGCTGTGGACGAGATCACTATACCCTCTGCTCTACGACTGTTTTTGGAAAAGTATTTGCGCTTTGTCTTGCCTTGTAGACAAGCCTCACACCCAGCATTGCATCCACCCTTCAGCTCATATCCCTCTAGCGCGCATACAAGCTTCTGCTCCTACATGACCTACAGGGTGCTGTTGGTCACGTGTCCAAGGCGTCTGTGCCACAGGTTTGCAATTGCTACTCTCGCGTCTTTAACTGCCACAGCAGGCGGCATGGATGGTGTCTTGGCGTTCGGCGATGGTGCAGCTTCTGCTCCTGCCTCTGACGCCCCAGCGTGACCTTCCACGCTCTTCGTCTGTAGATGTTGGATCTTGAGGAGAGAGGGAGCCTTGGAGCAGCAAGCATGTGTGATTGGAAGGGCATCATTTGTGCTGAAGAATGGAAGTTCAATCACTCAAAATGATGGAGTACATATAGAGCTAGAGCTTGGGCAAGTCAGCCCTCTCACAAGCCACACCACTTAGCCTTGGAGGCTAAGGCTCACACACTAGAGTCCATAATCTCACACAAGGGAGGAAATCAGCCTAGCAATCAGGCTGACCACTCACACACGCCCTAGAGAGCTAGAGAATGCTCTCATGGCACACTCCTAGTGGTCACATAACCCACAAACCCATGGAGAATCGCCATGTGTCCATGGCTAGCACACAAGGATCTCACCTCACCTAAAAAGTAAGGAGAGGTACCTTTATCCTAGTCAGCACACTCTGAAAAGGCAATCCTAAGACCAAGGACCTTTTTGGATATTTCTCCCATCAGGTCTTGATCCTGGACCTCTTGCCTTTTTCTTTTCTCAGGCTAAGGCATGGAGCCATCACCCATGCCCACCGAGACATCGACGGTCCATGACCCCCGAAACTTCGAAAATTCATATCTCCCAATCCGACCGTTGGATCGGTCTCAAACTTGGACCGTAGACATTTTGCCACCTGATCTTTCCAATGGTGAAGTTGGATTGGCGATCGGAGCAGGCATCTGGTACTTTCCTAGAACTTGCTCTTGTGGACCTGAAACTGAGCCAGATGGCTCCTTTCCTAACAATCTCCCACTTTGCCGCAGTCAGAGTGGGCTGAGTCCACATGCCTTCATGCAGAACTGCTGCTTCTCACGGGTCACTGGCTTGGTGCAGAAATCAGCGACCTGCTTGCTGGTTGGAGTAAACTCCAGCTTGATAGCACCCTCTTGCACCATGTACCAGATGAAATGATATGCGATGTCAATGTGCTTGGTGCGTGCATGGTGCTCAGGATTCTTGGCGAGTGCGATTGCGGTCTGGTTGTCGACGCGCACAGGAACTGGAACTGCTGCACTCCTACTCATCTCTGCCATGAGACGTTGGAGCCAAACTGCTTCCTTGGCTCCAAAGCTGAGAGATACGTACTTAGCTTCTGTACTCGAGGTGGCCACGACCACCTGCCGCTTGCTGCACCAAATGATGGCCCCACCATTCATGAGGAACACATGTCCAGAGATGGACTTGCGGTCCTCAGGGTTTGAAGCCCAATCTGCGTCTGTGTAGCCGATGATGCTGTTGTCATTGCCGTTGAAGGTGATGCCGATGTTGATGGTTCCAGCAAGGTAGCGGAAGATCCGCTTCACTGCCTTCTGGTGCTCTGGTCCGGGATTAGCCATGTGCTGGCTCACAACGCTCACAGCTTGTGCGAGGTCTGGCCTAGTTGCCACCATCAGGTATATGAGACTGCCGACGGCACTCTGGTACTTCTGCCGCTCAGCTGCATTTACTTCTCCATTGAAGCTCACGAGGTACTGCCGCGTTTCCAGCGGTGTGCCGATGGGTTTTGCCTCTGCCATGTCGAACCACTGCAAAACATCCTTGATGTAGCGGCTCTGCTGCAGCGAGAGAGAGCGTGACTTGCGGTCACGCGTGATCTGGATACCGAGGAAGTATGATGCTTCCCCGAGATCAGACATCTGGAAGCGCTCCTGCATGGGTTCCTTGAACTCCTGCAGTGCAGACATGCTGTTGGAAAGGAGGAGCATGTCATCCACATAGACAATGATGATGAGGATCTCATGCTCATGCTGCCAGCGATACACGCTGTAGTCACACTCGCTGCGCTCAAACCCCATGCACTGCAACGCCGCATCCAACTTCTGGTTCCAAGCACGCGACGCTTGCTTGAGGCCGTACAGCGACTTCTGCAGCTTGCAGACCAGGTGCTCCTGGCCATCCATGACGAACCCCTCCGGCTGCTCCATGTAGATCTCTTCCTCCAAGTCACCATTCAAGAATGCCGTCTTGACATCCATGTGGTGAACCTCGAAGTCCTCAGCTGCTGCATAAGAGAGGAGCGTGCGCACAGAGGCAAACTTTGCAACAGGGGCAAAAGTTTCTGTGTAGTCGATGCCCTCCTGCTGCGAGTAGCCCTTGGCGACCAGCCTCGCCTTGTACTTTTCCAGGTTACCATCTGCTCCCCGCTTCTTCTTAAAGACCCACTTGCACTTGATCACCTTACGTCCTGGTGGACGTTCAGTCAGCTCCCACGTGCCGTTCTCCAGCTGCGACTGTATCTCCTGCTGCACGGCTTGCGCCCAATCTGCTGCATCCGGTGCAGCCATGGCCTCCTTGTATGACGTTGGCTCATCTGAATCTGCTGCAATTGCGACGTTCATCTGTTCTGGTTTCTGCAGCATCCAGAAATGGCCGTGCTCACCAGGCTTGTAACGCATCCTAAGAGGGTACCTGCGACCTGGCGCTGGAGCGTTAGCGGGTGGCTGGTGCGGTGCTGCTGGCACAACTTCTGCTACTGGTGGTGCTACATCTCCCTCCTCTGCTTCTGCCGATGAGGTTGCTGTATCTGCAACATCAGACATGGAAGAGTAGAGTGATTCTCCCACTGTCACAGTAGAAGAAGGATCGGGAGAAACTGGGTCAGGAGGAATTTCTGCTCCAACCGTCTCGTCAGCTGCTGGTTGTGCTGCCTCTTCACACACGATGTTGGTGCCGATGACGTTGCTCTCATTGAAGACGACATCCCTGGAGATGATGACGTGGCCTGTATCCCTCTCGTAGAGGCGATACGCCTTGCTTGCCACGTCGTAGCCAATCATCAGCATCTGCGCACTCTTCGCGTCCCACTTTTGCCGCTTCTCTTTTGGCACGTGCATGTGCGCCAAGCTGCCAAACGCGCGAAGATGACCCACGCTCGGCTTCTTGCCAAACCACGCCTCGTACGGCGTCATCTGCTCCAGGGCTTGGTTGGACTGCGGTTCTTGATGTAGACCGCAGTGCTCACGGCTTCAGCTCAGAAGTCGTAGGTCAGCCGGGCCGCGTGCAGCATGGAGCGCGCCGACTCCACAATGGTACGATTGGCGCGTTCTGCTACACCGTTCTGCTGCGGCGAGTATGGCGCGGTACGTTGCGCCTTGATGCCAGCTGTTGCGAGGTAGTCTTGGAATTCCTTGCTCAGGTACTCTCCACCGCGGTCGCTGCGCAACGCCTTGATCTTCTTGCCAGATTGGTTCTCCACCATGGCCTTGAACTCCTTGAACTTATCAAAGCACTGGCCTATGGAGGAAAGGAAGTACACAGCAGTGTAACGGCTGAAATCATCAATGAAGGTGAGAAAATACCTAGAGCCTCCAAAGCTCTGGGTCTGCATCGGTCCGCACACGTCCGTGTGGACCAGCTCCAACACCTCTTTTGCACGCTCCCCTGCTCCAGAGAACGCCTCGTGGTGTTGCTTCCCCTCCAAACATCCGATGCATAACTGCTGCTCAAAGTTAGAGATGGTAGGTAGGTCACGCACCATCTACTTTGCTTGAAGCTGCTGCAAGGCGCGCATGCCGATGTGGCCGTAGCGCGCATGCCAGATCTCACCATCTGTCGCCTGCACCACTGCTGCAAGACTTTGCTCACACGGGATCTTGGTCGCCCCCAGCAGGCGGTACATGTCGTCCTCCTTCACCGACTTGGCCAACTCCTCTCGTGTTTCCTTGTTGAGGATGTAGCCATAGTCATCATCGAAGACAACGCGCAGTCCTGTATTGGTGAGAGAGGACACTAAGAGAAGGTTGAACGCAGCATCAGGCACATACAGCACGACATGGAAAACTCCCACTTCAATGCCACGCGGGGTCTCCAACCACATCTCCACAATCCCAATCCCCTCAGGATACACCACCCGATCATCACCCAAAGCAATCGGCCGAGGAGGAATGGAGAGCAGCTGTGTGAACCACTCCTTGTGGTGCGTCAGACTCTTGGTACACCCCGAGTCCTTGTACCACGCCAGATCCGCCTTTTCCTTCTGCGACATGTCAGACTTCGCCATGAAGAGGCGGTCGCGCACCTCCTTGGCCACGTTCATGTTGCCAAAATGGCGCACACTAGTCTGGTTCTGCTGTTGCTGCTGCTGCTGGCGTTGCTGTGACTGCTGCTGCTGTTGCTGTGGAGATTGCTGCTTTTGCTGCTGCTGCTGCTGCTGCTGCTGCTCTTTCTGGTCCCTCTTGAACTTGAAGCACTCTTTCTTGTAGTGCCCCTCTTTCTGGCAATAGTGGCACTTGCCCTTCTTCTTGCCTCTCTGCTGCCGGGACTGCTGCTGCTGCTGGTTGTGTGAGCCCATGGCCATGAAAGCTGCTTCACTGCTGCTGCCGCCATTGCGCTTTGCCGCATTGCGACGCAATTCCACCTGCACCAGGTGTATGCAGATGAAGTCGAGGTCGAGAGTTGGCTGCCACTCCAGCGTCTCTCATACCGTGTCGTAGCTGGTTGGGAGTCCCCTCAGCAAGAGGAGGATGAAGCGCGTCTCTTCCACAGGATTGCTGGCCGCTCTCAGCTGCTTCGCCAGCTCCTTTGCCCTGTCCAGATACGCCTCCATCCCTTCACCACCCTGCATTTTCAGCGCCATCATCTTTTCCTCCAAAAGCATGAGGAATGCAGGATCCTTGCTCTCATACTTCTTACACAACGTGTCCCACCCCTCCTTTGCAGTAGCCTTGTCACTCACGTCCTGAAGATGCGGGTTGGAGATGGTGTTAACAAGCAACCTGTAGGCCTGCCTGTCCTTCTTCCACTCCTCGTACGTCGTTGGTACAGTTGCAGAAGAACCCGCATCAGCTGCACCCTTTTGCGGCGTCTTCCCCGCCACCACCTGCACTGCTGTGATGCCTTTTGCCTGAGGAACTAGAGCCGGCTCGTCGCTGCTCACCACCTCCCACAAACCCCTCTCCTCCAAAAGGAGGCGGGTACGGATCTTCCAAAACGTGAAGTTGGCACGTCCCTCCAGCCTCTCCAAAGGCTGGGCTGCTGTCACAACGCTAGCTGCTGCCATTTTGAGCCTTGGTGATGCGCAGCGCTGCCCTTGGATGGCGGCGCTACCCCTGCTTCTGCTGCTGCTTCTACCAGAAATTTGTCTGACAGAAAATGGACTGTAGGTACAAGCAGACTTGGAATTTTGAAAAACTGAGCCCACCACTGGAAAATTCAGCTCAACACCTTTCAGATCGATCCATAAAACAGAGTCATCAACAGGGGATTTTGAAAGATATGCCCTCTTGAAAACAGGGTATGCTTCTGCTCATACTCCAACTCAGACCAGCCAGTTTGTAAACGGCGTTTCTCCCAAACGAATCAATGGAATGCAAATATTTTTACACCAATGGAAAGCTTAGGAAAAATACTACAATTCGCATGTGCCACGTTTTAAACTTGACAAATAAATGAGAGAGTTATGGTCATCACAAGGCGACAGTCTTACTCATAGAGAAGAGTGTAGCCCTGGCCGACCTCGTTTTGAGTATAACTCTCAATCCGACTGTTGGATCTTCGCGATCTTGGGCTCGTTGGAACGCTTGTCTCTTGAACTTGAAGATTTAGTGGTTGATTGTCAAATCTGGTGAAGGTTTACTTCAACCCGTCACTCTCAAAGTGATGGCCTGTGCTGGCTGGAAGTGGCAGAAATTGGCTCTGATACCAAAGGTTGGATCTTGAGGAGAGAGGGGGCCTTGGAGCAGCGAGCATGTGTGATTGGAAGGGCATCACTTGTGCTGAAGAATGGTTGTTCAATCACTCAAAATGATGGAGTACATATAGAGCTAGAGCTTGGGCAAGTCAGCCCTCTCACAAGCCACACCACTTAGCCATAGAGGCTAAGGCTCACTCACTAGAGTCCATAATCTCACACAAGGGAGGAAATCAGCCTAGCAATCAGGCTGACCACTCACACACGACCTAGAGAGCTAGAGAATACTCTCATGGCACACTCCTAGTGGTCACATAACCCACAAACCCATGGAGAATCGCCATGTGTCCATGGCTAGCACACAAGGATCTCACCTCACCTAAAAAATAAGGAGAGGTACCTTTATCCTAGTCAGCACACTCTGACAAGGCAATCCTAAGACCAAGGACCTTTTTGGATATTTCTCCCATCAGGTCTTGATCCTGGACCTCTTGCCTTTTTCTTTTCTCAGGCTAAGGCATGGAGCCATCACCCATGCCCACCCAGACATCGACGGTCCATGACCCGTGAAACTTCGAAAATTCATATCTTCCAATCCGACCGTTGGATCGGTCTCAAACGTGTGCCGTAGACATTTTGCCACCTGATCTTTCCAATGGTGAAGTCGGATTGGCAATCGGAGCAGGCATCTGGTACTTTCCTGGAACTTGCTCCTGTGGACCTGAAACTGAGCCAAATGGCTCCTTTCTTAACAGTAGAATGTAGGGCCCATCCGTTCTTGGCACCTTGGTGACAAGATCTGACATAGCATAGGTAATTGTCACGTCCTCGTTCTTGAGGATGACGGCTTCCTTCTGTGTGAATACCAACGTCATCGTGTGATCCGTAATCTGCGAGGCAGAGAGTAGATTCGCAGTTAAAGTTGGCATGTAGATGACGTTCTGCAGCCGCTACTCCTTATCGGCTCCGTTGAGGTGTGTGTGCACGACCTTCTCTCCCTCACCAGCTGCGTACTCGATGCCGCCATTGGCGCACCGGAACTTGGCCGTGGACAGTGTGAGGTATGAGAAGCCACATGCCTTGCGAGAGGTGTGGTAGTCTGTGCCACTGTCGAGCCCAAAGGCTTCCGGCCACAGTAGCATAGAGCCCTTGGGAGGGGCCTTGCTCTCGGCCATCATGCTCGTGGACGTCGAGTCCACCTTCTTACTCACGTTGTTGTTTCCACTACCGCCTCCATCGAAGCGTGCGATGGCGTTAACGGCACCCAAGTCGGTGAGCCGTGAGATGACTAGAATAATGTCTTGACCCCTGGGCATGATTGTAGTGAGGTCAAGGATGCTCACTTAGTCTCTGATGTTCTGCTTCGTTGAGGCCGATATAGGCTGATGAGGCTGATGACTGCTACAGATTTTCAACGTGCAGTCCGTTACATACCCCTCCAGCCGATGGTCTCTTAGCTATTGTGGAGGAAGTGTTTTTACAGACACGGGATGGTACCCAGAAGGGCAGAGCGTAACCCGCTTAGGACTCGAAGGTCATACCAAGAATGGCAGAGCGTATCCTCGTTCCTTGTCCGTGGAGAATAAAAAGTGGACCACGCATCCAACTCGCGTCAGATCTCTCACGATGCGTACCTTGGACGACGTGGACCGAAGATGAAGCAGATGGAATAGTGGTGTCTTGTTTGCTGTGGAAGTACCTGTCATGTGAACTGAGCGGTGGTACAAATAAGCAAGTTTCCCAATCAGTGTGGACCCATCACCCATTGTCACTCCCTACTTGGCCACCGTCTAGAGTAAACGGCGCCGACAGGCAAACCGCGGACCGCCCTTGGTATTTCAACCAAGGTAGAGATCACCCACAGCGTGGTGTTTCCACACTGAAAGGTTCAGTTAGCTTGTCCCTGACTGTGGCCGGAGAGTGTTCCAAACTCTCACCCAACTGGCAATACTACACACCAAAGTGTGCACTTGCACTTGTTCTTTACCCTCATTCTTGGTGGCCAACACGGGATTAGTTTTCTCCCAAGTCTCAAGAGTAAGAGATGATACATCATCACATGCAAATGACAAGCCTTATATAGTCTCTGGTCAGTGCTCCCAGTGGCTCCTTGGAGGGGCCTCCACCCAAGGCCACCTTAGATAGTGTCATTAGCTTTGATGACATGGCACCCTCTGTGACTGCCAAGTGGCGCTTGATCCACCTTGGACCTTAGAGGCTTCTAGGAAGCTTCCTTGGTCCTTTTCTGTCACAAAGAAAACTTGGTCCGGGCGGGATTTGACCCCGGATCTCTCGCTTGTGAGACGGCGCCTTCACCCACTAGGCTCTAGGAAGTTCTCTTAAGGAGCATGCACCAGGTAGACTACCAAGAGTAGACCAAGGGGACTTACTCCAGAAGGATGAGCAATGCATGCCTTGTCTCTCTCAGCCTCTCTTGCATGTTGTTGGGAGACTAAGGCTACAAGCGCAGTGCATATCCAGTCTATATCTTTCGCTGATTGGACTAGGGGCATACACAGAATATAACTGAGATGATGGTAAAGGAAAGGGTAAGGAGTTGACAAACATGATGACGGAGGGCATATCGGCAACCAAGATAGTGGCACTACTCAAGCGTGGAGCCTACGGGCGCAACTCTAGTACAAACTACCACTCTTCAAGGGAGAAGGATATGTTAATCTCCATTGGGGATATTGCACATTACTTTATGTGTGCTGACGACAGCCTTAACCATGGGCAAGGCGAGGGAGATAAGTTGATCAGCATCAACGTGAACGCTACTGAAAAGACTAGAAGTTGCGGAACGTCATCTATATGCCATCTTTTACCGAAAACTTCTAGTCAGTGTCTAAAATCATGGAGTACAACATGACGGTGGTGTTCACGAAAGAGGAGGCCGTGATTTTCAAGAACAAGAACATCAAGATCCCTTATTCAAAAGATAGTTTTCTTCTACTAGTCCTAAGAGTTGATGGACTTTATGTAATGAAGACCAAACACCTTCACGATACAAATGAGGGATATCCGGCGGTTGAAGTCCCCAAGTCTCAAAACCCTGATGTTGCAGTGTTGGCACTTGAGGACAGAGGGAGCCTTGGAGCAACGAGCATGTGTGATTGGAAGGGTATCACTTTTGCTGAAGAATGGTTGTTCAATCACTCAAAATGATGGAGTACATATAGAGCTAGAGCTTGGGCAAGTCAGCCCTCTCACAAGCCACACCACTTAGCCTTGGAGGCTAAGGCTCACACACTAGAGTCCATAATCTCACACAAGGGAGGAAATCAGCCTAGCAATCAGGCTGACCACTCACACACGACCTNATCTCACCTCACCTAAAAAGTAAGGAGAGGTACCTTTATCCTAGTCAGCACACTCTGACAAGGCAATCCTAAGACCAAGGACCTTTTTGGATATTTCTCCCATCAGGTCTTGATCCTGGACCTCTTGCCTTTTTCTTTTCTCAGGCTAAGGCATGGAGCCATCACCCATGCCCACCCAGACATCGACGGTCCATGACCCCCGAAACTTTGAAGATTCATATCTCCCAATCCGACCGTTGGATCGGTCTCAAACTTGGGCCGTAGACATTTTGCCACCTGATCTTACCAATGGTGGAGTTGGATTGGCGATCGGAGCAGGCATCTGGTACTTTCCTGGAACTTGCTCCTGTGGACCTGAAACAAAGCCAGATGGCTCCTTTCCCAATAATCTCCCACTTTGCCGCAGTCAGAGTGGGCTGAGTCCACATGCCTTCATGCAGAATTGCTGCTTCTCATGGGTCACTGGCTTGGTGCAGAAATCAGCGACCTGCTTGCTGGTTGGAGTAAACTCCAGCTTGATAGCACCCTCCTGCACCATGTGCCTGATGAAATGATATGCGATGTCAATGTGCTTGGTGCGTGCATGGTACTCAGGATTCTTGGCAAGTGCGATTGCGCTCTGGTTGTCGACGCGCACAGGAACTGGAACTGCTGCACTCCCACTCATCTCTGCCATGAGACGTTGGAGCCAAACTGCTTCCTTGGCTCCAAAGCTGAGAGATACGTACTCAGCTTCTGTACTCGAGGTGGCCACGACTACCTGCCGCTTGCTGCACCAACAGATGGCCCCACCATTCATGAGGAACACATGTCCAGAGATGGACTTACGGTCCTCAGGGTTTGAAGCCCAATCTGCGTCTGTGTAGCCGATGATGCTGTTGTCATTGCCGTTGAAGGTAATGCCGATGTTGATGGTTCCAGCAAGGTAGCGGAAGATTCGCTTCACTGCCTTCTGCTGCTCCGGTCCGGGATTAGCCATGTGCTGGCTCACAGCGCTCACAGCCTGTGCGAGGTCCGGCCTGGTTGCCACCATCAGGTACATGAGACTGCCGACGGCGCTCTGGTACTTCTGCCGCTCAGCTGCATTTGCTTCTCCATTGAAGCTCACGAGGTGCTACCGCGTTTCCAGCGGCGTGCCGATGGGTTTTGCCTCTGTCATGCCGAACCGCAGCAAAACATCCTTGATGTAGCGGCTCTGCTGCTGCGAGAGAGAGCGTGACTTGCGGTCACGCGTGATCTGGATACCGAGGAAGTATGATGCTTCCCCGAGATCAGACATCTGGAAGCGCTCTTGCATGGCTTCCTTGAATTCCTGCAGTGCACACATGCTGTTGGAAAGGAGGAGCATGTCATCCACATAGACAATGATGATGAGGATCTCATGCTCATGCTGCCAGTGATACGCGCTGTAGTCACACTAGCTGTACTCAAACCCCATGCACTGCAACGCCGCATCCAACTTCTGGTTCCAAGCACGCAACGCTTGCTGGAGGCCGTACAGCGACTTCTGCAACTTGCAGACCAGGTGCTCCTGGCCATCCATGACGAACCCCTCCGGTTGCTCCATGTAGATCTCTTCCTCCAAGTCACCATTCATGAATGCCGTCTTGACATCCATGTGGTGAACCTCGAAGTCCTCAGCTGCTGCATAAGAGAGTATCGTGCGCACAGAGGCAAACCTTGCAACAGGGGCAAACGTTTCTGTGTAGTCGATGCCCTCCTGCTGCGAGTAGCCCTTGGCGACCAGCCTCGCCTTGTACTTTTCCAAGTTACCATCTGCTCCCCGCTTCTTCTTAAAGACCCACTTGCACTTGATCACCTTACGTCCTGGTGGACGTTCAGTCAGCTCCCACGTGCCGTTTTCCAGCTGTGACTGTATCTCCTGCTGCACGGCTTGCGCCCAATCTGCTGTATCCGGTACAGCCATGGCCTCCTTGTATGACGTTGGCTCATCTGAATCTGCTGCAACTGCGACGTTCATCTGTTCTGGTTTCTGCAGCATCCAGAAATGGCCGCTCTCACCAGGATTGTAACGCACCCTAAGAGGGTACCTGTGACCTGGTGCTGGAGCGTTAGCGGGTGGCTGGCGCGGTGCTGCTGGCACAACTGCTGCTACTGGTGGTACTACATCTCCCTCCTCTGCTTCTGCCGATGAGGCTGCTGTATCTGCAACATCAGACATGGAAGAGTAGAGTGATTCTCCCCCTGTCACAGTAGAGGAAAGATCGAGAGAAACTGGGTCAGGAAGAATTTCTGCTCCAACCGTCTCGTCAGCTGCTGGTTCTGCTGCCTCTTCACACACGATGTTGGTGCCGATAACGTTGCTCTCATTGAAGATGACATCCCTGGAGATGATGACGTGGCCTGTATCCCTCTCGTAGAGGCGATACGCCTTCCTTGCCACGTCGTAGCCAATCATCAGCATCTGCGCACTCTTCGCGTCCTACTTTTGCCGCTTCTCTTTTGGCACGTGCATGTGCGCCAAGCTGACAAACGCGCGAAGATGACCCACGCTCGGCTTCTTGCCGAACCACGCCTCGTACGGAGTCATCTGCTCCAGGGCCGTGGTTGGACTACGGTTCTTGATGTAGACCGCAGTGCTCACGCCTTCAGCCCGGAAATCGTAGGTCAGCCGGGCCGCGTGTAGCATGGAGCGCGCCGACTCCACAATGGTACGATTGGCGCATTCTTCTACACCGTTCTGCTGCGGCGAGTATGGCGCGGTACGCTGCGCCTTGATGCCAGCTGCTGCGAGGTAGTCTTGGAATTCCTTGCTCAGGTACTCTCCACCGCGGTCGCTGCGCAACGCCTTGATCTTCTTGCCAGATTGGTTCTCCACCATGGCCTTGAACTCCTTGAACCTGTCAAAGCACTGGTCCTTGGAGGAAACGAAATACACAGCAGTGTAACGGCTGAAATCATCAATGAAGGTGAGAAAATACCTAGAGCCTCCAAAGCTCTGGGTCTGCATCGGTCTGCACAAGTCCGTGTGGACCAGCTCCAACACCTCTTTTGCACGCTCCCCTGCTCTCGAGAACGCCTCGCGGTGTTGCTTCCCCTCCAAACATCCAATGCATAACTGCTGCTCAAAGTTAGAGATGGTAGGCAGGTCACGCACCATCTGCTTTGCTTGAAGCTGCTGCAAGGTGCGCATGCCAATGTGCCCGTAGCGCGTGCCAGATCTCGCCATCTGTCGCCTACACCACTGTTGCAAGACTCTGTTGACGCGGGATCTTGGTCGCCCCCAGCAGGCGGTACATGTCGCCCTCCTTCACCGACTTGGCCAACTCCTCTCCTGTTTCCTTGTTGAGGATGTAGCCATAGTCATCATCGAAGACAACGCGCAGTCCTGTGTTGGTGAGAGAGGACACTGAGAGAAGGTTGAACGCAGCATCAGGCACATACAGCACGCCATGGAAAACTCCCACTTCAATGCCACGCGGGGTCTCGAACCACATCTCCACAATCCGAATCCCCTCAGCATACACCACCCGATCATCACCCAAAGCAATTGGACGGGGGGGAGTGGAGAGCAGCTGCGTGAACCACTCCTTGTGGTGCGTCAGATTCTTGGTACACCCCGAGTCCTTGTACCACGCCAGATCCGCCTTTTCCTTCTGCGACATGTCAGATTTTGCCATGAAGAGGCGGTCGCGCACCTCCTTGGCAACGTTCATGTTGCCAAAATGGCGCACGCCAGTCTGGTTCTGCTGCTACTGCTGCTACAAGCGTTGCTGTGACTACTGCTGCTGTTGCTGTGGAGATTGCTGCTTTGGCTGCTTCTGCTGTTGCTGCTCCTTCTGGTCCCTCTTGAACTTGAAGCACTCTTTCTTGTGGTGGCCCTCTTTCTGGCAATAGTGGCACTTGCCCTTCTTCTTGCCTCTCTACTGCCCGGACTGCTGCTGCTGCTGGTTGCGTGAGCCCATGGCCATGAAAGCTGCTTCACTGCTGCTGCCGCCATTGCGCTTTGCTGCATTCCGACGCAATTCCACCTGCACCAGGTGTGTCCAGATGAAGTCGAGGTCGAGAGTTGGCTGGCACTCCAGCGTCTCTCGTACCGTGTCGTAGCTGGTTGGGAGTCCGCTTAGCAAGAGGAGGATGAAGCGCGTCTCTTCCATAGGGTTGCTGGCCGCTCTCAGCTGCTTCGCCTGCTCCTTTGCCCTGTCCAGATACACCTCCATCCCTTCACCACCCTGCATTTTCAACGCCATCATCTTT
The DNA here is from genome assembly GCA_023375785.1 of Penium margaritaceum. Lineage (NCBI taxonomy): Eukaryota > Viridiplantae > Streptophyta > Zygnematophyceae > Desmidiales > Peniaceae > Penium > Penium margaritaceum. Next base: position 51,955 of record SZWC01003246.1, read on the forward strand.
TCCTCCAAAAGCATAAGGAATGCAGGATCCTTGCTCTCATGCTTCTTACACAACATGTCCTACCCCTCCTTTCCAGTAGCCTTGTCACTCACGTACTGAAGATGCGGGTTGGAGATGGTGTTAACAAGCAACCTGTAGGCCTGCCTGTCCTTCTTCTTCCACTCCTCATACGTCGCTCGTACAGCTGCAGAAGAACCCGCATCAGCTGCACCCTTTTGCGGCGTCTTCCCGGGCACCACCTGCACTGCGGTGATGCCTTTTGCCTGTGGAACTGGAGCTGGCTCGTCGCCGCTCACCATCTCCCACAAGCCCCTCTCCTCCAAAAGGAGGCGGGTACGGATCTTCCAAAACGTGAAGTTGGCGCGTCTCTCCAGCCTCTCCAAAGGTTGGGCTGCTGTCACAACGCTAGCTGCTGCCATTTTGAGCCTTGGTGATGCTCAGCGCTGCCCTTGGATGGCGGCGCTACCCCTGCTTCTGCTGCTGATTCTGCCAGAAATCTGTCTGACAAAAAATGGACTGTAGGTGCCAGCAAACTGGGAATTTTGAGAAAGTGAGCCCACCACTGCAAAATTCAGCTCAATACCTTTAAGATCAACCCATAAAATAGGGTCATCAACAGGGGATTTCAAAAGATATGCCCTCTTGAAAACAGAGTATGCTTCTGCTCCTACTCCAACTCAGACCAGCCAGTTTGTAAACTGAGTTTCTCCCAAACGAATTGATGGAATGCAAACCCCTTTGCACCAATGGAAAGCTTAGGAAAAATACTACGATTCGCATGTGCCACTTTTTAAATTTGACAAAGAAATGAGAGAGTTATGGTCATCACAAGGCGACAGTCTTACTCATAGAGAAGAGTGTAGCTCTGGCCGACCTCGTTTTGAGCATAACTCTCAATCCGACTGTTGAATCTTCGCTATCTTGCGCTCGTTGGAAAACTTGTCTGTTGAACTTGAAGATCCAGTGGTCGATTGTCAAATCTAATGAAGGTTTCATCCCAACCCGTCACTCTCAAAGTGACGGCCTGTGCTGGATGGAAGTGGCAGAACCTGGCTCTGATACCAAATGTTGGAACTTAAGGAGAGAGGGAGCCTTGGAGCAGCGAGCATGTGTGATTGGAAGGGCATCACTTGTGCTGAAGAATGGTTGTTCAATCAGTCAAAATGATGGAGTACATATGGAGCTAGAGCTTGGGCAAGTCAGCCCTCTCATAAGCCACACCACTTAGCCATGGAGGCTAAGGCTCACACACTAGAGTCCATAATCTCACACAAGGGAGGAAATCAGCCTAGCAATCAGGCTGACCACTCACACACGACCTAGAGAGCTAGAGAATGCTCTCATGGCACACTCCTAGTGGTCACATAACCCACAAACCCATGGAGAATTGCCATGTGTCCATGGCTAGCACACAAGGATCTCACCTCACCTAAAAAGTAAGGAGAGGTACCTTTATCCTAGTCAGCACACTCTGACAAGGCAATCCTAAGACCAAGGACCTTTTTGGATATTTCTCCCATCAGGTCTTGATCCTCGACCTCTTGCGTTTTTCTTTTCTCAGGCTAAGGCATGGAGCCATCACCCATGCCCACCGAGACATCGATGGTCCATGACCCCCAAAACTTCGAAAATTCATATCTCCTGATCCGACCGTTGGATCGGTCTCAAACTTGAGCCGTAGACATTTTTGCCACCTGATCTTTCCAATGGTGAAGTCGGATTGGCGATCGGAGCAGGCATCTGGTACTTTCCTGGAACTTGCTCCTGTGGACCTGAAACTGAGCCAGATGGCTCCTTTCCCAACACCTTTTCGGATGTTTCTCCCATCAGGTCTTGACCCTGGACCTCTTGCCTTTTTCTTTTCTCAGGCTAAGGCATGGAGCCATCACCCATGCCCACCCAGACATCGACGGTCCATGACCCCGGAAACTTCGAAAATTCATATTTCCAAATCCGACCGTTGGATCGGCCTCAAACTTGGACCGTAGACATTTTGCCACCTGATCTTTCAAATGGTGAAGTCGGATTGGCGATCGGAGCAAGCATCTGGCATTTCCCGGAACTTGCTCCTGTGGACCTGAAACTGAGCCAGATGGCTCCTTTCCCAACATGCAGCACAGGCTATCACCATGGTGGCCAACTCCATCGATACACATGTTGAGCTCTGGCACAGGCAGTTTGGCCATATGACCGGCAGTACCCTACCAGCCATGCAACAGCACGGAGTGGTTCATAGTATAGAGGGATGTTAGTCCAACGATGAGGGAAATTTCAAGAAGTTATATGAGTCATGCCTCAGAGGCAAGGTAAAAAGAAAGCCCTTTGATTGGAATGGGTAACGTGTGGCAGCAATCTTAGACCTGATTCATGCTGATGTATGAGGACCATTCCCCACTCCTTCAAACGGCAACACCAAGTATTTCTTGACCTTCATCGATGACCACAGCCACATGATGTGAATCTACTTCCTCAAGACAAAGGGATAGGTCAAGGAGAAGCTGCAAGAGTTTATTGCGATGGTATAGCGGCAGATAAGCAAGAAGGTCAAGGCACTTTGCACGGACAATGATGGTGAGTACGAGGCGTATAAAGGCTACTTAAGTCAACATGGCATCAACCACCAGAGCACCAGGCCTTATACCTCCTAGATAAATGGCGTTGTCAAACAGATGAACATGACTTTCCTTGGCATGACACAAAGTATGCTCTTTGACGTCAAACTCCCATCTCGCTTTTGGACTGAAGCTGCAAGAACTGATTGCTTCCTTCTTAATCTCACTCCGGCAACGGCTATTGGAAGGCGTGGTAAAAAGCAGCATGAGAAGGAGCTCAGGATCCCGCAGGAGGCTTGGTCAGGGAAAATGCCAGACTCCTCACACTTGAGGGTCTTTAACTGTAGTGCCTAGGCAAAGGTCCAAGCTAGAGAAGGAAGAAGCAACCTGGTTGTACGCGCTCACAAGTGTGTAATGATCTGATACAACACTGCACACAAGGTATATAAGCTCTAGGACCAAGCGGCTTGAAAACTCATTATGGGCCAAGATGTCGAGTTTGATGAGAGGACGCTCGGCAAGAGAGCGGGAGCCTTAGAGCAGTAAAAATGAGGGATTGGAAGTGCATCACTTATGCTAAAGAATGGTTGTTGAATCACTTAAAATGATGGAAAATATATAGATGTTGCAAAATGTCTACGGTCCAAGTTTGAGGCCGATCCAACGGCCGGATTGGGAGACATGAGTTTTTGAACTTCGAAGGTCATTGATTGCCGATGTTTGGGTGACCATGTGCGATGGCTCCATGCAATAGCCTGAGAAAAGAAAAAGGCAAAAGGTCCATGGTCAAGACTTGATAGGAAAAATATCTGAAAAGGTCCTAGATCCTGTGGTTGCCTTGTTAAAGTATACTGACTAGGAAAAAGATACCTCTCCTTACTTTTCATGTGAAGTAAGATCCTTATGTGCTAGCCATGGATACATGGCAATTCTACATGGGATTGTGGATTATATGACCACAAGAAATATACTATGTGTTGGAAAAGGAGCCATTCGGCTCAGTTTCAGGTCCACAGGAGCAAGTTCCAAGAAAGTACCAGATGCCTGACCCGATTGTCGATCCCACTTCACTATTGGAAAGATCAGTGCCAAAATGTCTACAGTCCCAGTTTGAGGCCGAACCAACGGTTGGATTGGGGGATATAAATTTTCAACGTTTCAGGGGTCATGGACCGTCGATGTCTGGGTGAGCATGGGTGTAGGCTCCATGCGTTAGCCTGAGAAAAGAAAAAGGCAAGAGGTCCAGGATCAAGACCTGATGGGAAAAAAATATCCAAAAAGGCCCTTGGTCTTAGGATTGCCTTGTCAGAGTGTGCTGACTAGGATAAAGGTACCTCTCCTTACTTTTTGGGTGAGCTGAGATCCTTGTATGCTAGCCATGGACACATGGCGATTCTCCATGGATTTGTGGGTTATGTGACCACTAGGAGTGTGCCATGAGAGCATTCTCTAGCTCTCTACGTCGTGTGTGAATGGTCAGCCTGATTGGTAGGCTGATTTCCTCCCTTGTCTGAGATTATGGACTCTAGTGTATGAGCCTTAGCCTCCATGGCTAAGTGGTGTGGCTTGTGCAAGTCAGCCAACTTGCCCAAGCTCTAGCTCTATATGTACTCCATCATTTTGAGTGATTGAACAACCATTCTTCAGTACACGTGATGCCCTTCCATTCCCACATGATCGCTGCTCCAAGGTCCCTCTATCCTGCAAATCCAATACTATGGGAGCATTTTCTAGCTCTCTAGGTCGTGTGTGAGTGGTCAGCCTGATTGCTAGGCTGATTTCCTCTCTTGTGTAAGATTATGGACTCTGGAGTATGAACCTTAGCCTTGATGACTAAGTGGCGTGGCTTCTGAGAGGGTTGACTTGCCCAAGCTCTAGTTCTATATGTACACCATTATTTTGAGTAATTGAATGACCATTCTTGAGCACAAGTACTTTCCTTCTAGTCCTACATGCTTACTGCTCCAAAGCTCCCTCTCTCCTCCTGTTCCAATACTTGGTATCAAAGGCAAGTTCTACGACTTTCAGCTAGCACAGGCCATTAGTTTGCGACTGACGGCTTATGGTGAAACCTTGACCAAATTTGATAATCGACCTCACGATCTTCATTTTCAAAAGACAAGCTTCTCAAGGACCCCAATATCAAGAAGATCCAAGAGTATGATTGAGAGTTATGCTCAAAACGAGATCAGCCATGGCTACACTCTTCTTTCTAAGTAAGACTGTTGCCTTGTGATGACCATAACACTCTCCTTCTTTGTTAAGTTTAAAAAGGAGTAATTACGAATTCATTATTTTTCTTAAGCTTTCCATTCGTGCAAAAAATTCTGCATTCCATTGGTACGTTTGGGAGAAACGCTGTTAACAAGCTTGCTGGTCTGACCTGAAATAGGAGCAGCAGTATACCCTGCTTTTCAAAGGGTATATGTCTAAAAATCCTTTGTTGATAACACTATTTCAAGTGATGATCTGAAAGGGTTTGAGCTGAATTTTCCATTCATCTCAAGTTTTCCAAATTCCCAGTCTACTGGCCCTTATCGTCCATTTCCTATTAGACCGATTTCTAGCAGAAGCAACAGCAGAAGTATGGGTAGCGATGCTACTCAAGGGCAGTGCTGAGCATCACCATTCTTAAAATGGCAGCAACAGGCTTGGTAACATAAACCTCACCATTGGAGAGGTTGGAAGGATGCGCCACAATAACGTTTTGCAAGATCCGTACCTGTCTCCTTTTGGAGGAGAGGAGCTTGTAGGAGGTGGTGAGCGGCGACAATCGCGCTCCGCCTCCATACACAAAAGGCATCACCACAGCAGAGGTTATGGCGAGGAAGATCTTGCAAAAGAGTGCAGCAAATGCAAGTTCATCTACTACTGTAACAACAACATAGGAGGAGTGGAAGAAGAAGGATAGACACGCTTGTGGACTTCTTGTCAATACCATGTCCAACCCGTATCTTCAATACGTAGGTGACACGGCTACTGCAAAAGAGGGATGGGATACATTGTGCAAGAAGTATGAGGGTAAGGATCTTGCATTCCTCATGTTTTTGGAGAAGATGATGGATCTGAAAATATAGGATGGCGAAAGGATGGAGGCGTACTTGGACGAGGCAAAGGAGCTGGCAAACCAACAGAAAGCGGCCGGCAATCCTGTGGAAGACACATGCTTTGTCCTCCTCTTGTTGAGGGAACTCCCAACAAGCTATGACATGGTACGGGAGATGTTGGAGTACCAGCGAATACTCCACCTGGATTTCATTTGCACGGTCCAAGTTTGAGGCCGATCCAGCGGTCGGATTGCGAGATATGAATTTGCGATGTTTTCGGGATCATCCACCATCGATATCTAGGTGACCATGGGCGATGGCTCCATGCCTCAGCTTAAGAAAAGAAAATGGCAAGACGTCAAGGGACAGAACCTGATTGAAGAAATATCGAAAAAGGTCGTAGATTCTTCGCTTGCCTTTTCAGAGTATGCTGACTAGGAAAAGGGTACTTATCCTTACCTTTTACGTGAGGTGAGATCCTTGTGTACTAGTCATGGACACATGGCGTTTCTACATGGTATTGTGGGTTATGTGACCACTAGGAGTGTGCCATGAGAGCATTTTCAACCTCTCTAGGTCGTGTCTGAGTGGTCAGTCTTATTCCTAGGCTGATTTCCTCCCTTGCGTGAGATTATGGACTCTAGTGTCTGAGCCTGAGCCTCCATGCCTAAGTGGTGTAGCTTGTGAGCGGGCTCACTTACCCAAGCTCTAGCTGTATATGTACTACATTATTTTGAGTGATTCAAAAACCGTTCTTTAGGACAAGTGATACCCTCCCAGTCCCTCATGCTCGCTGCTCCAAGGCTCCCTCTCTCCTCTAGTTCCAATACTTGGTATCAGAGCCAAGTTCTGCCCCTTTCAGCCAGCATATACCGTCAGTTTGAGAGTGACAGATTGGGGTGAACCCTTCACCAAATTTTGACTATCAACCACTGGATCTTCATGTTCAAAACAAAAGCTTTCAAACGAGATCAAAATGGTGAACATCGAACATTCGAATTAAGAGTTATGTTCCAAACAAGATAGGCCGGGGCTACACTCTTCTCTTTGAGTAAGATTGTCACCTTCTGATAACCATAACTCTCTTATTCTTTGTCAAATTGAAAAAGTAGTACATGCGAATGGAACTATTTCTCCCAAGCTTTCTATTAGTGTAAGAATACTTGCATTCCATTGGTACATTTAGGAGAAACGCCATTTACAAGCTGGCTAGTGTGAGCTGGAGTAGGAGCAGAAGCCTACCCTATTCTTAAGAGGGCATACCTTTCAAAATTCCTGTTGATGACCCTGTTTTACGAAAGGATCTGAAAGTTTTTGAGCTGAATTTTCTAGTGGTGGGCTCAGTTTTTTGAAATATCTCGTTTGTTGGGTATTTCTATCAGACAGATTTCTAGCAGCAGTAGAAGTAGAGTTAACGCCGCCATTCAAGGGCAACCGTGAGCATCACCAAAGCTCAAAATGGTAGCAACAGGCATGGCAATAGCAGCCTTGCCCTTGGAGATTTTGGAAGGACGCGCTGACTTCACGTTTTGGAAGATCCATACTCGCCTCCTTTTGGAGGAGGGGGACTTGTGGGAAGTGGTGAGCGCCAACGAGCGAGCTCCGCCTCCACAAGCAAAAGACATCACCGTAGCAGAAGTGGTGGCATGGAAGACGTCACAGAAAGGTGCAGCAGATGCAAGTTTATCTACGGCTAAAGCGGCGGTATATGAGGAGTGAAGGACAGGCATGCCTACAGGCAGCTTGTCAATACCATCTCCAACCCACATCTTTAGTATGTGAGTAACAAGGCTGTTGGGAAAGGAGCCATCTGGCTCAGTTTCAGGTCCACAGGAGCAAGTTCCAGGAAAGTGTCGTTCCTGAGTCACGTGGCCTGAGGCTCCGGTCTAGAAAACAACGCCGACACAATGGCAACTGCCGACCGTCCAAGGGAATTTCACCCAAGGATCACGATCACCCCCAAGGAATTAACTATGCCTCTGGTGAGACCTAGCTACCCAGGTGCTTTCGCTCAAGGTCTTAGGGGCTCCCGCCCTCTAAGCCTTCTTCTTCCTTGGTGTGAGAGCCCAACAAATTAAGTCAGCACTCTCACACGAGCAAGATTACAACCACCTTAGCAGTTCATATCAAGCTCAGTCTCAAGCGCACAGCTCAAACAAGAGACATCAAGTGAAGGAGTAGTTGAGACAATGGCAAGTACAAGGCATAAATAGCTAAGGAGTGCCTTTGGCAGCCGAAGCGCACGCGCCTCGGCTAACCCGAGGCGCGCGCCCCTTGGCCGATGTCACTCCTTAAATTAAGGAGGTCATCCCCTCAATCAGGGAAGACATCCCCTGATCCAAGGCACATCTTGCATCTTCCAATCCGACCGTTGGATCAGCCCGAAACTTGGACAGCTGACAGTTTCACACCTGCTCTTTCCATCGGTACGGTCAGATTGACAATCCGAATAGCCATCATCAGAAAAACCCAGGGGACTTATCCTTGAACAAGGACAGTGCATGCCTGGTCTGTTGGACCGGACCGAGGGGACTTGCTCCACATGAGCAGTGCATGCCTGGTCCGTCCACTACTCGCCAATTCTGGAGACTAGTGGCCAAGGGGCATTCAAATAACAACAATCTCTCCCTTGGACCTCTGGCCACTTGTCCTGTCTTCAGTCTTCGTCACTTACGCTCTTCATGCCGATACCCTGTCTTCCTGTAAGGTGGAGCTTTCGGTGAAGGGGTTTTGTCAGCATGTCTGCCCGGTTGAGCTTGGACGCAACGTGCTCAAGCTCCAGCACTCCCTTAGCGACCAGGTCGCGACTAAAGTGGTACCGAACTTCGATGTGTTTTGTCCTCCGCGTCAAGGTGCCATTTTTGGACATGTCGATGGCAGACTTGTTATCCACCTTGACTACCGTTGCGGCCGATTGAGGTGCTCGTATCTCTTGGAGCAGGCTACGCAGCCACATTGTCTCCTTGCACGCTTCCGCTAGAGCAATGTACTCTGCTTTGGTAGTAGAGAGGGAGACGCAGTCCTGCTTACGGCTTGCCCATGACACGGCTCCTCCGTTCAGCACGCACACGTAGCCCGACGTGGACTTGCGGTCGTCGACATTCCCAGCCCAATCTGCATCGGTATACACCATGAGCCGCAAGGAGTCCGACTGTGGCACCCCACCGTACTGGATGCCCAAGTGCCGCGTGCCCTTCAGGTAGCGAAAGATCCGCTTCACTGCTTGCCAGTGTTGTGGCCCAGGGTTGGCCACATACCTGCTCACCTGCCCCACAGCGTGGCAGATGTCGGGGCGAGTCGCGACCATCGCGTACATTAGACTGCCCACGGCAGACTGATATGGCACGCCTGCCATGTCGACCTGCTCTGCTTTGTTGGTAGGAGCGGCACCTGAGGTGAGGATGCAATCTGCTGCCATGGGGGTGCTGACGGGTTTGCAGTCCTCCATGTCGTACCGCTTGAGGATGTGATCAATGTATTTGGTCTGGCTGAGC
>SZWC01003246.1:75797-98536 GCA_023375785.1 Penium margaritaceum
GAGGGGTTCGTCATGGATGGCCAGGAGCACCTGGTCTGCAAGCTACAGAAGTCGCTGTATGGTCTCAAGCAAGCGTCGTGTACTTGGAACGAGAAGTTGGATGCGGCGTTGCAGTGCATGGGGTTTGAGCGCAGCGAGTGTGACTACAGCGTGTATCGCTGGCAGCATGAGCATGAGATCCTCATCATCATTGTCTATGTGGATGACATGCTCCTCCTTTCAAACAGCATGTCTGCACTATAGGAGTTCAAGGAAGCCATGCAGGAGCGCTTCCAGATGTCTGATCTCGGAGAAGCATCATACTTCCTCGGTATCCAGATCATGCGTGACCGCAAGTCACGCTCTCTCTCGCTACAGCAGAGCCGCTACATCAAGGATGTTTTGCAGCAATTCGGCATGGCAGAGGCAAAACCCATCGGCACGCCGCTGGAAACACGGCAGTACCTCGTGAGCTTCAATGGAGAAGCAAATGCAACTGAGCGGCAGAAGTACCAGAGCGCCGTCGGCAGTCTCATGTACCTGATGGTGGCAACCAGGCCGGACCTCGCACAGGCTGTGAGCGCTGTGAGCCAGCACATGGCTAATCCCGGACCGGAGCACCAGAAGGCAGTGAAGCGGATCTTCTGCTACCTTGCTGGAACCTTCAACATCGACATCACCTACAACGGCAATGACAACAGCATCATCGGCTACACAGACGCAGATTGGGCTTCAAACCCTGAGGACCGCAAGTCCATCTCTGGACATGTGTTCCTCATGAATGGTGGGGCCATCAGTTGGTGCAGCAAGCGGCAGGTGGTCGTGGCCACCTCGAGTACAGAAGCTGAGTACGTATCTCTCAGCTTTGGAGCCAAGGAAGCAGTTTGGCTCCAACGTCTCATGGCAGAGATGAGTGGGAGTGCAGCAGTTCCAGTTCCTGTGCGCGTCGAGAACCAGAGCGCAATCGCACTCGTCAAGAATCCTGAGCACCATGCACGCACCAAGCACATTGACATCGCATATCATTTCATCAGGCACATGGTGCAGGAGGGTGCTATCAAGGTGGAGTTTACTCCAACCAGCAAGCAGGTCGCTGATTTCTGCACCAAGCCAGTGACATGTGAGAAGCAGCAGTTCTGCATGAAGGCATGTGAACTCAGCCCACTCTCACTACGGCAAAGTGGGAGATTGTTGGGAAAGGAGCCATCTGGCTCAGTTTCAGGTCCACAGGAGCATGTTCCTGGAAAGTACCAGATGCTTGCTCCGATCGCCGATCCAACTTCACCATTGGAAAGATCAGGTGGAAAAATATCTACGGACCAAGTTTGAAACCGATCCAACGGTTGGATTGGGAGATATGAATTTTCAAAGTTTCGGGGGTCATGGACCGTCGATGTCTGGGTGGGCATGGGTGATGGCTCCATGCCTTAGCCTGAGAAAAGAAAAAGGCAAGAGGTCCAGGATCAAGACCTGATGGGAGAAATATCCAAAAAGGTCCTTGGTCTTAGGATTGCCTTGTCAGAGTGTGCTGACTAGGATAAAGGTACCTCTCCTTACTTTTTAGGTGAGNGCCATGAGAGCATTCTCTAGCTCTCTAGGTCGTGTGTGAGTGGTCAGCCTGATTGCTAGGCTGATTTCCTCCCTTGTGTGAGATTATGGACTCTAGTGTGTGAGCCTTAGCCTCCATGGCTAAGTGCTGTGGCTTGTGAGAGGGCTGACTTGCCCAAGCTCTAGCTCTACATGTACTCCATCATTTTGAGTGATTGAACAACCATTCTTCAGCACAAGTGATGCCCTTCCAATCACACATGCTCGCTGCTCCAAGGGTCCCTCTCTCCACAAGTTCTAACAAGGTTCACCACATGGATGTCAAGACGGCATTCTTGAATGGTGACTTGGAGGAGGAGATCTACATGGAGCAACCGTAGGGGTTCGTCATGGATGGCCAGGAGCACCTTGTCTGCAAGCTGCAGAAGTCGCTGTACGGCCTCAAGCAAGCGTCGCGTGCTTGGAACCAGAAGTTGGATGGGGCGTTGCAGTGGATGGGGTTTTGAGCGCAGCGAGCGTGACTACAGCGTGTATCGCTGGCAGCATGAGCATGAGATCCTCATCATCATTGTCTATGTGGATGATATGCTCCTCCTTTCCAACAGCATGTCTGCACTGCAGGAGTTCAAGGAAGCCATGCAGGAGCGCTTCCAGATGTCTGATCTTGGGGAGGCATCATACTTCCTCGGTATCCAGATCATGCGTGACCGCAAGTCACGCTCTCTCGCTGCAGCAGAGCCGCTACATCAAGGATGTTTTGCAGCGGTTCGGCATGGCAGAGGCAAAACCCATCGGCACGCCGCTGGAGACGCGGCAGTACCTCGTGAGCTTCAATGGAGAAGCAAATGCAGCTGAGCGGCAGAAGTACCAGAGCGCCGTCGGCAGTCTCATGTACCTGATGGTGGCAACCAGGCCGGACCTCGCACAAGCTGTGAGCGCTGTGAGCCAGCACATGGCTAATCGCGGACCAGAGCACCGGAAGGCAGTGAAGCGGATCTTCCGCTACCTTGCTGGAACGATCAACATCGGCATCACCTACAACGGCAATGACAACAGCATCATCGGCTACACAGACGCAAATTGGGCTTCAAACACTGAGGACCGCAAGTCCATCTCTCGACATGTGTTCCTCATGAATGGTGGAGCCATCAGCTGGTACAGCAAGCGGCAGGTGGTCGTGGCCACCTCGAGTACAGAAGCTAAGTACGTATCTCTCAGCTTTGGAACCAAGGAAGTAGTTTGGCTTCAACGTCTCATGGCAGAGATGAGTGGGAGTGCAGCAGTTCTAGTTCCTGTGCGCGTCGACAACCAGAGCGCAATCGCACTCGCCAAGAATCCTGAGCACCATGCACGCACCAAGCATATTGACATCGCATATCATTTCATCAGGCACATGGTGCAGGAGGGTGCTATCAAGCTGGAGTTTACTCCAACCAGCAAGCAGGTTGCTGATTTCTGTACCAAGCCAGTGACCCGTGAGAAGCAGCAGTTCTACATGAAGGCATGTGGACTCAGCCCACTCCGATTGCGGCAAAGTGGGAGATTGTTGGGAAAGGAGCCATCTGGCTCGGTTTCAGGTCCACAGGAGCAAGTTCCAGGAAAGTACCAGAAACCTGCTCCGATCGCCGATCCGACTTCATCATTGGAAAGATCAGGTGGAAAAATGTCCACGGTCCAACTTTGAGGTTGATCCAACGGTCGGATTGGGAGATATGAATTTTCGAAGTTTCGGGGGTCATGGACCGTCGATGTCTGGGTGGGCATGGGTGATGACTCCATGCCTTAGCCTGAGAAAAGAAGAAGGCAAGAGGTCCAGGGACAAGACCTGATGGGAGAAATATCCAAAAAGGTCCTTGGTCTTAGGATTGCCTTGTCAGAGTGTACTGACTAGGATAAAGGTACCTCTCCTTACTTTTTAGGTGAGGTGAGAGCCTTGTGTGCTAGCCATGGACACATGGCGATTCTCCATGGGTTTGTGGGTTATGTGACCACTAGGAGTGTGCCATGAGAGCATTCTCTAGCTCTCTAGGTCGTGTGTGAGTGGTCAGTCTGATTGCTAGGCTGATTTCCTCCCTTGTATGAGATTATGGACTCTAGTGTGTGNCTGACTAGGATAAAGGTACCTCTCCTTACTTTTTAGGTGAGGTGAGAGCCTTGTGTGCTAGCCATGGACACATGGCGATTCTCCATGGGTTTGTGGGTTATGTGACCACTAGGAGTGTGCCATGAGAGCATTCTCTAGCTCTCTAGGTCGTGTGTGAGTGGTCAGTCTGATTGCTAGGCTGATTTCCTCCCTTGTATGAGATTATGGACTCTAGTGTGTGAGCCTTAACCTCCATGGCTAAGTGGTGTGGCTTTTGAGAGGGCTGACTTGCCCAAGCTCTAGCTGTATATGTACTCCATCATATTGAGTGATTGAAGAACCATTCTTCAGCACAAGTGACGCCCTTCCAATCAAACATGCTCGCTGCTCCAAGGCTCCCTCTCTCCTTAAGTTCCAACAAAGGCTACTGCAAAAGAGGAGTGGGACATGTTGCGTAAGAAATATGAGAGCAAGGATCTCGCATTCCTCGTGCTTTTGGAGGAAAAGATGAAGGCCTTGAAAATGCAGGTTGGCAAAGGGATGGAGGGGTACTTGGACAGGGCAAAGGAGGTGGCAAAGCAGCTGAAAGCGGCCGGTAACCCTGTGGAAGACATGCGGTTAGAACGTTGGAGTGCTACAGACGGTGCTAGAGACGTTGGAGTGCCAGCCGACTCTCGACCTTGACTTCATCTACACGCACCTGGTGCAGGTAGAACTGTGTTGCAATACAATAAAGTGTAATGTCGTTAGCAGTAGTAGTGAAGCAGCTTTTATGATCATGGACTCACGCAACCAGCAGCAGCAGCAGTTCGGACAGCACAGAGGTAAGAAGAGGGGCACTAAAAGAAAGAGTACTTGAAGTTTAAGAGGGACCAGAAGGAGCAAAAGCAAAAGCAACAATCTCCACAACAACAGCAGTAGCAGTCACAGGAATGTCAGCAGCAGCAGTAGCAAAACCGGACCGGCATGTGCCATTTTGGCAACATGAATGTAGCCAAGGAGGTACGCAACAACCTCTTCATAGGAAAGTCTGACATGTCGAAGAAGAAGAAGGCCAATCTCGCATGGTACAAGGACTCTGGATGCACTAAGAGCCTGATACACCATAATCAATGGTTTACACAGCTGCTCTCAATTCCCCTCCGTACGATAGCTTTGGGTGATGATCGGATGGTGTATCTTGAGGGGATTGGGATTGTGGAGATGTGGTTGGAGACCTCACGTGACATTGAAGTGGGAGTGTTTTATGGCATGCTGTATGTACCTGATGCTGCATTTGACATTCTCTCAGTGTCTTTTCTCACCAACAGAGGACTGCGTGTCGTCTTTGACGATGACTATTGCTACATCCTCGACAAGGAAACCGGGGAGGAGTTAGTCGAGTCGATGAAGGAAGGCGACATGTACCGCCTGTAGGGAGCGACCAAGATCCCGCACAACCAGAGTCTTGCAGCAGTGGTGCAAACGACAGATGACAAAATCTGGCATGCACGCTACGACCATGAAGGCATGCATACCTTGTAGTCACTTCAAACGAAGCAGATGGTGCGTCACTTGTCCACCATCTCTAACTTTGAGCAGCAGTTATGCATCGGTTGTTTGGAGGGGAAACAACATCGTGAGATGTTCTCGGAAGCAAAGGAGTGCGTGAAGGTGGTGTTGGAGCTGGTCGACACAGACTTGTGCGGCACGATGTAGACCAAGAGCTTTGGAAGCTCTACGCATTTTCTCACCTTCATTCATGATTCCAGCCATTACATTGCTGTGTACTTCCTTTCCTCCAAGGTTAAGTGCTTTGACAGGTTCAAGGAGTTCAAGGCCATGGTGGAGAACCATACTAGCAAGAAAATCAAGGCGCTGCATAACGACCGCGGAGGAGAGTACCTGAGCAAGGAGTTCCAAGACAACCTCGCAGTAGCATGCATCAAGGCGTAGTACATCGCGCCATACTCGCTGCAGAAGAATAGCGTAGCAGAACGTGCCAAACGCACCATCGTTGAGACGGCGCAATCCATGCTGCATGCGGCTCGGCTGACCTACGACTTTTAGGCAGAACGAATGAGCACTATGGTGTATATCAAGAACCGCACTCCAACCAAGACCCTGGAGTAGATGACGCCGTACGAGACGTGGTTCAGTAAAAAGCCAAGCGTGGGTCATCTTCGCGATTAGCAGCTTAGTACACATGCACGTGCCCAAGGAGAAGCGGTAGAAATGGGACGCGAAGAGCGTACAGATGCTGATGATCGGCTATGACGTGGCAAGCAAGGCGTATCGCCTATATGAGAGGATATTGGCCACGTCATCATCTCCAAGGATGTCGTTTTCAACGAAAGCAACGTCATCGGGACCAATATTATCCGTGGACAGGCAGCACAAGCAACAGCTGACGAGGTAGTGAGAGCAGATATCTTCCTCACCCAGCCTCTCCTGATCCTTCCTCAATTATGACAGTGGGAGAACTAGTCTACTCGCCCATGTGTGATGCATGCCTCTACGGCGGATGGAGTGGAAGAAGATGCACCATCATCAACAGGGACAGTTGTGGTGGGAACACCGCGTCAGCCGCCTGCTAACGCTCCACCACCAGGTCGGAGGTACCCTCTCAATATGCACTAGAAGCCTGGTGAGCGCAGACATTTCTGGATGCTGTACAAACCAAACCAGATGAACGTCGTAATTACAGCAGACCCCGATGAGCCGACGTCCTACAAGGAGGCCATGGCAGTACCAGATGTAGTAGATTGGGTGCAAGTTGTGCAGCAGGAGATACAATCACAGCTCGACAACGGCACGTGGCAGCTGACTAAACGTCAACCTTGATGTAAGGTGATCAAATGCAAATGGGGTTTCAAGAAGAAGCAAGGAGCATATGGCAACCTAGAAAAGCTAAACCGAAGCTTGTCGCCAAGGGAATGTCGTCAAGACAATGTTCCAAGAGCAGTCAGAGGGGTTCATTATAGATGGCTAGGAGTACCTGGTTTACAAGTTGCAGAAGTCGTTGTATAGCGTCAAGCAAGCGTCGCATACTTGGAACCAGTGGATGCGACGTTGGAGTGCATTGGATTTGAGCGTAGTGAGTATGACTATAGTGTCTATCGCTCGGGTATGAGCATGAGGTCCTTAATATCATCGTCTACGTGGATGACATGTTCATCCTTTCTCACAGCATGTCTGTACTACTGGAGTTCAAGGAGGCCATGCAGGTGCACTTCCAGATGTCTGATCTGGGGGAGGCATCATACTTCCTCGCTATCCAGATAACGCAAATCACGCTCTCTCTCTCGCTATAGCAAAGCCGCTACGTCAAGGATGTTTTGTAGCAATTCAGCATGGCAGAGGCCAAGCCCATCAGCACGTTGCAAGAGACGTGGCAATACGTTGTGAGGGTCAATGGAGAAACGGATACAGCTGAGCGGCAAAAGTACCAAAGCGCCATCGCCAGTCTCATGTACCTCATGGTGGCAACCAGGCCGGACCTCGTACAGGCTGTTAGCGTTGTGAGCCAGCACATGATCAATCCCGGACCTGAGTACCAGATCTTCCACATTTTTGCTGGAGCCACCAATATCGGCACCACCTACTATGGCAACAAGAACAACATCATCGGCTATACAGACGCAGATTGGGCTTCAAATCCTGAGGACTTCAAGTCCATATCGGGATATGTGTTCCTCATGAATCGTGGGACCACTAACTGGTGCAGCAAGCGGCAGGTGGTCGTGGCTACCTCAAGCACGGAAGCTGAGTACGTTTCTCTCAGCTTTAGAGCCAAGGAAGGAGTTTGGCTTTAGTGTCTCATGGCAGAGATGAGAGAGAGTCCAGGAGCTCGAGTCCTTGTGCGCGTCGAAAACCAGAGCGCAGTCGCTCTCGCCAAAAATCCTGACTACCATGCATACACTAAGCACATTGACATCGTAAATCACTTCATTAGGCACATGGTGTAGAAGGGTGCTATGTGTTGGGAAAGGAGCCATCCGGCTCAGTTTCAGGTCCACAAGAGCAAGTTCCAGGAAAGTACCAGATGCCTACCTCGATCGTCAATCTGACTTCTTCACTCGAAAGATCAGGTCGCAAAATGTTTATGGTCCAAGTTTGAGGTCGATCTTACGGTCGGAGATATGAATTTCCGTAGTTTCCAGGATCATTAACCGTCGATATCCGCGTGACCATGGGCGATGGCTCCATGCCTTTGCCTGAGAAAAGAAAAAGGCAAGAGGTCCAGGGTCAAGACCTGATGGGAGAAATATCCAAAAAGGTCATTGGTCTTAGGATTGTCTTGTCAGAGTGTGCTGACTAGGATAAAGGTACCTCTCCTTACTTTTTAGGTGAGGTGAGATCCTTGTGTGCTAGCCATGGACACATGGCGATTCTCCATGGATTTGTGGGTTATGTGACCACTAAGAGTGTGCCATGAGAGTATTCTCTAGCTCTTTAGGTCGTGTGTGAGTGGTCAGCCTGATTGCTAGGCTGATTTCCTCCCTTGTGTGAGATTATGGACTGTAGTTTGTGAGCCTTAGCCTCCATGGCTAAGTGGTGTGGCTTGTGAGAGGGCTGACTTGCCCAAGCTCTAGCTCTATATGTAATCCATTATTTTGACTGATTGAACAACCATTCTTCAGCACAAGTGATGCCCTTCCAATCACACATGCTCGCTGCTCCAAGGCTCCCTCTCTCCTTAAGTTCCAACATATGTGACCACTAGGAGTGTGCCATGAGAGCATCCTCTAGCTCTCTAGGTCGTGTGTGAGTGGTCAGCCTGATTGCTAGGCTGATTTCATCCCTTCTGTGGGATTATGGACTCTAGTGTGTGAACCTTAGCCTCCATGGCTAAGTTGAGTGACTTGTGAGAGGGCTGACGTCCCCAAGCTCTCTCTATATGTACTCCAAGCAAGGAGTTCCAGGACTACCTCGCAGCAGCTGGCATCTAGGCGCAGCGTACTGCGCCGTACTCACCGTAGCAGAACGGTGAAGCTGCACGCGCCAACCGTACCATTGTGTAGTCGGCGCGCTCCATACTACACCCGGCTCGGTTGACCTACGACTTCTGGGTTGAAGCCGTGAGCACTGCGGTCTACATTAAGAACCGCAGTCCAACCAAGGCCCTAGAGCACATCACGCCGTACGAGGCGTGGTTCGGCAAGAAGCCAAGCGTGGGTGATCTTCGCGCATTTCGCAGCTTGGCGCACATGCACGTGCCAAAGGAGAAGCGGCAAAAGTGGGACGCGAAGAGTGCGCAGATGCAGATGATTGGCTACGAGATGGCAAGCAATGCGTATCGCCTCTACGAGAGGGATACACGCCACGTTATCATCTCTAGGGATGTCGCCTTCAATAAGAGCAAAGTGATCGGCACCAACATCGTGTGTGAAGAGGCAGCAGAACCAGCAGCTGACGAGACAGTAGGAGCAGAAATTCTTCCTGACCGAGTTTCTCATGATCCTTCTTCTACTGTGACAGAGGGAGACTCACTCTACTCTCCCTTGCCTGATGCACCATATACAGCTTCTTCATCGGGAGAAGCAAAGGAGGGAGATATAGCACCACCAGTAAAAGAAGTAAAGCCAGCCGCACCGCGTCACCCGCCTACTAACGATCCAGTACCAGGTTGGAGCTACCCTCTCAGGGTGCGTTACAAGCCTGGTGAGCGCGGCCATTTCTGGATGCTGTAGAAACGAGAACAGATTTAGATGAGCCAACGTCATACAAGGAGGCCATGGGTGTACCGGATGCGGCACATTGGGCGCAAGCCGTGCAGTAGGAGATACAGTCGCAGCTGGACAACGGCAAGTGGGAGCTGACTGAGTGTCCACCTGGACGTAAGGTGATCAAGTGCAAGTGGGTGTTCAAGAAGAAGCGGGGAGCAGATGGTAACCTTGAAAAGCACAAGGCGAGGCTGGTCGCCAAGGGCTACTCGCAGCAGGAGGGCATCGACTACAAAGAAATGTTTGGCCCTATTGCAAAGTTTGCCTCTGCGCGCACGCAGTTGGGAAAGGAGCCATGTGGCTCAGTTTCTGGTCCACAGGAGCAAGTTCCACGAAAGTACCAGATGCCTGCTCAGATCGCCAATCTGACCTCTTCATTGGAAATATCAGGTGGCAAAATGTCTACAATCCAAGTTTGAGGCCGATCCAATGGTCGGATTAGGAGATATGAATTTTCGAAGTTTCGGGGATCATGGATCGTCGATGTCTGGGTGGGCATGGGTGATGGCTCCATGCCTTAGCCTGAGAAAAGAAAAAGGCAAGAGGTCCAGGGTCAAGACCTCATGGGAGAAATATCCAAAAAGGTCCTTCGTCTTAGGATTGCCTTGTCAGAGTGTGCTGACTAGGATAAAGGTACCTCTCCTTATTTTTTAGGTCAGGTGAGATCCTTGTGTGCTAGCCATGGACACATGGCGATTCTCCATGGGTTTGTGGGTTATGTGACCACTAGGAGTGTGCCATGAGAGCATTCTCTATCTTTTGTGGGTTATGTGACCACTAGGAGTGTGCCATGAGAGCATTCTAGTGGACACACGCCGTTTACAAACTGCGCAAACTGAGAAGCATACCTAGTTTTCAAGAGGGCATATCTTTCAAAATCCCCTGTAGATGTTGGAACTTGAGGAGAGAGGGAGCCTTGGAGCAGCGAGCATGTGTGATTGGAAGGGCATCACTTGTGCTGAAGAATGGTTGTTCAATCACTCAAAATGATGGAGTACATATAGAGCTAGAGCTTGGGCAAGTCAGCCCTCTCACAAGCCACACCAATTAGCCATGGAGGCTAAGGCCCACACACTAGAGTCCATAATCTTACACAAGGGAGGAAATCAGCCTAGGAATCAGGCTGACCACTCACACACAACCTTGAGAGCTAGAGAATACTCTCATGGCACACTCCTAGTGGTCACATAACCCACAAACCCATGGAGAATCGCCATGTGTCCATGGCTAGCACACAAGGATCTCACCTCACCTAAAAAGTAAGGAGAGGTACCTTTATCCTAGTCAGTACACTCTGACAAGGCAATCCTAAGACCAAGGACCTTTTTGGATATTTCTCCCATCAGGTCTTGACCCTGGACCTCTTGCCTTTTTCTTTTCTCAGGCTAAGGCATGGAGTCATCACCCATGCCCATCCAGACATCGACGCTCCATGACCCCCGAAACTTCGAAAGTTTATATCTCCCAATCCGACCGTTGGATCGGCCTCAAACCTTGACCGTAGACATTTGGCCACCTGATCTATCCAATGGTGAAGGCGGATTGGCGATCGATGCAGGCATCTGGTACTTTCCTGGAACTTGCTCCTGTGGACCTGAAACTGAGCCAGATGGCTCCTTTCCCAACAACAGGTCACCGACATCGCTAGGCCCATGGCTGTAGCAGGAATCTAGCTGTAGATGGACGAAGGTGCAAGGGAGAGTTTGATATGTTCTATGTATGCCCCTGGTCTAATCAGTGGAAGACTTAGACGGTATATGCACTGCGCTTGTAGCGAAAGTCCCCCAACGACATGTAAGAGAGACTTAGAGAGACAAGGCATAAAGTACACATCCTTGTGGAGTAAGTCCCTCTAGTCTACTCTTTGTAGTCTACCTGGTGCATACTCCTTAGGACAATTTCCTATAGCCTAGTGGGTGAAGGCGTCGTCTCACAAGCGAGAGGTCCGGGGTCGAATCCCGCCCGGACCAAGTTTTCTTTGTGACTAAAAAGGACCAAGGAAGCTTCCTAGAAACCTCTAAGATCTAAGGTGGATCAAGCGCCAGTTGGTGGTCACAGAGGGTGCCATGTCATCAAAGCTGATGAAACTGTCTAGGGTGGTCTTGGGGGGAGGCTCCTCCAAGGAGCCACTGGGAGCACTGACCAGAGACTATATAAGGCCTTTCATTTGCATGTGATTATATATCATCTGTTACTTTTGAGACTGGGGAGAAAACAAATCCCTTGTTTCCCACCAAGAATCAGGGCAAAGAACAAGTGCAGGTGCACATTTTGGTCTGTAGCTTTACCAGTTGGGTGAGAGTTTGGAATGCTCTCTGGCCACGGTTGGGACAAGCTAAGTGAACTTTTCAGTGTGGAAACACCACTCCGTGGGTGATCTATGCCTTGGTTGAAATACCAAGGGCGGTCGGCGGTTTGCTTGTCGGCGCCGTTTACTCTAGACCGTAGCCAAGTACGAAGTGACAAAAGCGTCTATGCCACAGATTGGTGTCTTCAAACTTTGCGGCAGAGGATGTTTTTTCCGTTTTCGTTCATGTGCTCTCTCGCGGTGGTGCCAAGACCAGTGCCTCTATTGCACCAGCATGATCCTCTTCTTCGGAGTTCATTGCTCATTACTTCCTTTGTTCCCATTGCTTACGCCTATTGGAACTAGAGGAGAGAGAGAGCCTTCGAGCACCAAATGTATAGGACTGAAAGGACATTATATTCGCTGAAGAATGGTTGTTGAAGCTCTCAAAATGATGGAGTACATATAGAGCTAGAGCTTGGGTAAGTCAGCCCTCTCACAAGCCACACCACTTACCAATGGAGGCTAAGGCTCACACACTAGAGTCCATAATCTCAAATGAGGGAGGAAATCAGCCTAAGAATCAGGGTGACCACTCACACAAAACCTAGAGAGCTAGAAAATACTGCGAAAGCACACTCCTAGTGGTCTCATAACCCACAATCTCATGGAAAATCGCCACGTGTCCATGGCTAACTCACATGGATGTCACCTCACCTAAAGGGTATAGAGAGCTACCTTTTTTCTAGTGAAGAGACTCTGACAAGACAATCAAAGAATCCAAGACCTTTTTGGATATTTCTCTAATCAGGTCTTGAGCCTAGAACTCTTGAATTTTTTCTTTTCTCACGCTAAGGCATACAGCCATTGCGGATGGTCACAAAGACACCGGAGGTCAAAGATCCCAGAAACTTTGAAATTCATATTTGATTATCGGAATGTTACATTGGCTTGAAACTTCAACCATAGACATTTTGCCACCTGGTCTTTTTCGTCTTGAAGTGTGATTGACGATCGGATCAAGCATTTGGTAGTTTCCTTGAACTTGCTCTTGGGGAACTGAAACTAAGTCCGATGGCTTTTTTCAATAATTTCCACTTTGCTATAGTTTGAGTCGGCTGAGTCTACATGCCCTCATGCACAACTTCTAGTTCTCATGGATTACTGGCTTTGTGTAGAGAGCAGTAACTTGCTTATGGATTGAAGTAAACTTTAGCTTGATAGTACCTCCTACACTATGTGCCCGATGAAGTGATACGTGATATCAATGTGCTTGGTTCGTGCATGGTATTCACCTGCGTGAGGCGATGGTCTAGAAAACGGGTTCTGACATAATCATTCCCGCCGACCGCTCTTGGTATTGCAACCAAGAGATGATATCAACCTGAGAGCCAAGGTTCCATTGTGAGTAGTTCACAAGAATCACTTCCTTGCACTACATCCTCATCACTTGGTCAATTTCGCGTGAGGAGCAAACTCCAAGGGCTTAGACCAACCAATGCTTCTTTAGTGTGCCTGTCATAGACAAGTCTATTAGGAGTCTCAAAGGTAAGAAGTGTACTCAATGACAGGCAATTGACAGGTTGTTTTAGTCTTAGAGCCAGCCTCTAGCCTAGGCGTATAGTGGCTCCTTGGATCAGCCACTTTGGGGGCAATCTGGATTGCATCATCCCCTTTGCCGACATGGCGCCCCTTGTGACCACCAAGTGCCACCAACCACCAAGAAGGATCTTGGAATGTTCTAAGATGTCTCTTAGAATCTTCCTCTCCTCCTTTTGGTTACACTGAAAACTAGTCACCGGGCAGGGATTTGACCGAGTGACCTCTCGCTCTATAGACCAACTTTGAAACGTCTAAGCCACAAGGAGTTGTCCTACGTAGTATTTGCTAGCTATTCTATCCTGATTAGACCAAGGAGACTTGCTCCAAAGCAGCAGTGGACGCCTTGTATTTCTAGACCAGACTTAGGGGACTTACTCCTAGGGAGTGCATGCCTAGTCCGTCCTGTGCCTGTCCAAATATCAGCCATATAGAAGGAGCACATGAGGTCAATACATGGTACTCGGGATTCTTGGCGAGAGCGATTACGCTCTTGTTGTCTATGCGTATAAGAATTGGAACTCCTGCACTCCAACCTTTTGCCGCCATGAGATACTGAATCCAAAATGCTTCTTCATTTTAAAAGTTGAGAGAGACGTACTCTGTTTCCATACTTCAGGTGGCCATGACCTCTTGGCGTGTGATGCACTAGCTGATGGCTGCACCACTCATGAGGAACACAATTTTGAAGATGGATTTGCAGTCCTCAAGTTTTGAAGTCCAATCTGAGTTTGTATAGCTGATGATGTTCTTGTCGTTACTGTTATAGGCTATGCCGATATTGATGTCGTTGTAGTTGTAGGACCAAACATGTACGACTCAAAGGATATCATTTGTGCTCAAGAGAGGTTGTGAAGTCACTAGAAATGGGTAAGTAAGCCGTCCACTTGCCTGCGGCGACGGTGTAGAGAACGGGTTTCGACACAATGCTTTATGCCGACTGCTCTTGGTATTGCAACCAAGAGATGATATTACCCTCAGAGCCAATGTTACACACTGGGTAGATCATACGAATCAATGTTTTCCTATATGTCCTCCGCACATCGTCACTTTCGTGCGAGGAGCAAATTCCTAGGACAATCACAAACCAATGCTTCTTTAGAGTCTACCTCTGGTGGACATCCTTATTAGGAGTCTGAAAGGTAAGAACTGTACTCAATGAAAAGGACCTAACAGGTTCTTATAATCCTACAGGCAGCCTCTTGCCTAGGAGCGCGGTGGCTTCTAACATGAGCTACTTTAAGGGTAATCTTGATTGCATCATCCTCCCAACCTACATGGCGCTCCATGTGACCAGGATGGACTTTGGAATGTTCTAAGATGTCTCTTAGAACCTTCATATCCCCCTCTTGGTCACCAAGAAAATCAGTCAGAAGGCTACTATTTGACCGAGTGACCTTTCGCTCGAGAGTGACCCCGGAACGTCAAAGCGATAAAGAGTTGTCCTAGGTAGAGTTTGCGGGCTATACTATCCAGTTAAGACCAAGGAGACTTGCTCCAAAGGAGCAATGGAAGCCTTGTTTATCTTGACCAGACTTAAGGGACTCATTCCAAGGAAGGAAAGCATGCCTAGTCCGTCCTATGTCATTTGAAATCTCAGGCATGGACAAGGATCATATCAGGTCAACAAACTCTGCCTTGCACTTGTGTCCATTACGTGTGACGTGTCTCCTCTCTCCAGCAGTCTTGGCCTCAGTCTTCATGCGCTATGGTAACAATTTCAATCCTTCCAGTACCTATAGAGTCCAATCCGCTGTCCAGTGCATTTGTCATGCAATCTGCGAGCATCTTCCTGGTCTCCACGTATTCCTCGTCCAGGATCTCCTTTATGACCTGGTCGCCTGAGTAGTGGTACCTGATGTTCATGTGCTTGGTACACCGGGAGATGAATCATCATGTGCCATTTTTATGGGTTTCTTGTTGTTGATGCGAATCCCATTGCCTCTGTTTCTGGCACTTTCATCTTAGGAAGCAAACTCCGTAGCCACTATGTCTCCCTGCATACTTGTGACAGAGGGATGTACTCTTCCTCAGTGGTAGAGAGAGAGATACAGTCTTGCTTTTTGCTTGTCCAAGAGACCACACCACTGTTCAAGAGGGTTACAAAGCTCGATGCATACTTTCTATCATCGATTCTTCCTCCCAAATTGGTATCTGTGTAGCACATCAACCGCAGCTGGTCAGATCCTTCTTGGCCTTCAAAGTGGAGTCCCATGTGTCGGGTCTTTTGTAGATAGCGCATGATGCACTTGACAACTTGCCAGTCTTGTGGCCTTAGATCAGCCATAAACCTGCTCACTTGTCCCATAACATAACAAATGTCAAGGAATGTTATCAATCTCATGCTATTCTGCTTCCATGTTGAGGCTCATGGTGTTGTCATGAGTGAACTGATGGGCTTGCAGTCCTCCATGTTGTAGTGCTTGAGGACCTCCATGATGTACTCGGGTCTGATTCAGCTCGATGGTACTTGTTACTTCATTACCATCTTTCACTAGGACCATCTGCCAGTTCTCAGGTGCCTCATCACGTGACTCGAGTAATACAACCCACTCTCCTGATATTGGAGTATGGACAAGGTCCAGCCACACTCCCTTGTTGAGCCATCTTTCATAAAATTTGACATCTCGGCTTCTTGCACTTTCCCTCATCCCTAGCCTTGCATCCCTCCATCCCATGAATCACTTTGTGCTACTCCATAGCCTCTAGTGTAGTGTTGCCAACATGGCCAAACCGCCTGTGCCACACCTCAGCATCTTTATCGGTGGAGTTGGCCGCCATGGTGACGGCTTTACGTGCAACATCAGGCTTTGGAGACTTGGGTTCTTCAACCGCTGCATATACCTCATTTCACCTCTCAAGAGGTTTGGTCTGCAACACATGGAGCCCATCAACTCTAGGGATTTGTGCGACAAGACTCTCCTTGGGAGAGGAGATCTTGATGTCATAATAATTGACAATCAAGGCCTCCTCCTCTGTGACGATGATCCTCATGTCGTGTTCCGTGATTTTGGACATTGACAGGAGATTCGCTGCAAAAGACGGCATGTTGACGACGTTCTCCAGCTTCAAGTCTTTTTCACCATCGTTCACGTTCATGCTGATTAACATATGTCCGTCGCCATGTCCATGGACAATGCTGCCGTTTCTTGGAAGTGGACGGGAGAGGGAGCCTTGGAGAAGCGACTGGAAGGGCATGACCAAGGCTGAAGAATGGTTGATGTATCACTCAAAATGATGGAGTAGATATAGAGCTAGAGCTTGGGCAAGTCAGTTCTCTCACAAGCTACACCACTTAGCGATGGAGGCTAAGGCTCACAGACTAGAGTCCATAATCTCACACAAGAGAGGAAATCAGCCTAGTCATCAGGTTGACCACTCACACACGATCTAGAGAGATAGGAAATCCTCTCATGGCACACTCATAGTGGTCACATAACCCACAATCCAATGGAGAATTGGCATGTGTCCATGACTAGTACACAAAGATCTCACCTCACCTAAAGAGTAAGGAGAGGTATCTTTTTCGTAGTCAACACACGATGACGCAACCCAAGAATCTAGCACCTTTTTGGATGTTTTTCCATTCCGGTCTTGATCGTGGACCTCTATCCAGTTTCATTTCTCGGGCTAGGGCATGGGGCCATTACCCATGGTCATCCAGAAATAGGCGATCAATGACCCTGAAAACTTAAAAAATTCATATCTCCCAATGCGATCGTCGGATCGGCTCGAAACTTGGATTGTATATTTTGCCATTTTATCTTTCCAATGGTGAAGTCAGCTGGACAATCTGAGCAGTTTTCTGTTAGTGTCTTGGAAATTTATCCTGTGGATCTGAATCTAAGCCGGATGGCTCCTTTCCCAACAATGTCCCACTTTGCCAGAATCAGACATGCCTTTACGCAGAAATGCTGCTTCTCACGGGTCATTGGCTTGGTGCAGAAATCAGTGACATGCTTGTTGGTTGGAGTAAATTCCACCTTGATAGCACCCTCCTTCACCATGTCCGTGATGAAGTGATATGCGATGTCCATGTACTGGATACGTGCATGGTGCTTAGGATTCTTGGCAAGTGCGATTGTCCTCTTGTTATCATCGCACACAAGAAATGGAACTGCTGTACTCCCAATCATTTGCGCCATGAGACGTTTAAGCAAAACCGCTTCCTTGACTCCAAAGCTGGGAGAGACGTACTCACCTTCAGTGCTTGAGGTGGCCACGACCACTTGCCGCTTAGTGTACCAGCTAATGGCCCCACCATTCATGAGGAACATATGTCCGGAGATGGACTTGCGGTCCTCAGGGTTTGAAGCCCAATCTGCGCCTGTGTGGCCGATGATATTGTTGTCGTTGCTGTTGTAGGTGATGCAAATGTTGATGGTTCTAGTAAGGTAGCAGAAGATACACTTCACTGCCTCCTGGTACTCATGTCCGTGATTTGCCATGTGCGAGCTCAAAGCGCTAACATAGGATTTGCCTGTGCGAGGTCCGCCCAGGTTGCCACCATCAGGTACATGAGACTGCCGACATCGCTTTAGTACTTCTGCCGCTCAACGGCATCTGCTTCTCCATTAAAGCTCACGAGGTACTTCTGCGCCTCGAGCCGCATGCCGATGGATTTGGCCTCTGCCATGCCAAACTACTCCATAACATCCTTGATGTACAGGCTCTGTTCGAGGGAGAGAGAGCATGATTTGCGGTCACGTGTGATCACGATACCGAGGAAGTATGATGCCTCTACAAGATCAGACATCTGGAATCGCTCCTGCATGGCCTCCTTGAACTCGTATAGTGTAGACATGCTGTTGGAGAGAAGGAGCATGTCATCCACATACACGATGATGATAAGGACCTCATGCTCATATTGCCAGCGATAGAGGCTGTAGTCACACTCGTTTTGCTTTAACCCCATGCACTTCAACGCCGCATCCAACTTCTAGTTCCAAGCACGCGACGCTTGTTTGAGGCCATACAGCGAATTTGTTGGTTGCAAACGTAGTCATCCATGACAAACCCCTGACTTTTGTTACATGGACCCCTCTGGCTACTCCATGTAAATCTCCTCCTTTGCGTCACCGTTAAAAACGACTTGATGTCCATGTGGTGGACCTCAAAGTCCTTTGTTGCTGCACAAGAAAAGAGCGTAAGCACAAAGACAAAGTTGGCAATAGGGGCAAAGGCTTGTGTGTAATCGATTCCCTCATGCTCTGAGTAGCTATTGTACTTTTCAACATTTCCATCTGCGCCCCTCTTCTTCTTGAACACCCACTTGCATTTGATTACCTTGCGTCGTAATGGAAACTGAGTCAGCTCCCATGTACCGTTGTCGAGCTACAATTGTATCTCCTTCTGTATATCTTGCATCCAATCTGCTGCATCTGGTGTAGCCATGGCCTCCTTGTATGATATTGGCTCATCTCAATGTGGTGCAACTGCGACGTTCATCTATTCTGCTTTTTGCAGCAAGAAGAAATGGTCGCATTCACCAGGCTTGTAACGCACCTTAAGAGGGTACCTGCGAAGTGGTTGTAGCGTTAGTAGGCGGGTGGCACAATGCTGCTAGTACAACTGCTCCCGCTGATGGTGGTGCATCTTCTTCTACTACTTCTGCCGATGAGACTGCTATATCTGCTAAATCACACATGGGAGAATAGAGTTATTCTCCCACTGTCATAGTTGTCGAAGGTTCAAGAGAGGCGGGATCAGGGAGAATGTCTATTCCCACTGCTTTGTCAGCTACTGGTTCTGCTGCCTATTTGCAGATGATGTTGTTTCCGACGACGTTACATTTGTTGAAAAAGATATCCCTGGAGATGATGACGTGGCAGGTATCCATCTCGTAGAGGCAATATGCCTTGCTTGCCACGTCCTACTCAATTATCAGCATCTGCACGCTCTTCGTGTTCCATCTTTGTCGCTTCTCCTTTGGCATGTGCATTTGCGTAAAGCTACCAAATGCGTGAAGATGATCCACGCTCAGCTTCTTGCCGAACCACGCCTTGTACGGCGTCATCTGCTCCAGGGCCTTGGTTGGACAGCCGTTCTTGATGTACAATGCTTTGATCACTGCTTTCGCGCAAACGTTATAGGTGATCCAATTCGCATGCTACATGGTGCGCAGCAACTCAACGATGGTGCGGTTTACACATTTTGCTATGCCATTCTCTTGCGGTAAGTATGGCATGGTGCGCTGCGCCTTGGTGCCTGCTACTACAAGGTAGTCTTGGAACTCCTTGCTCAGGAACTCTCCTCTGTGGTTGCTACGTAACGCCTTCATTTTCTTCCCAGTCTGGTTTTCCACCATGGCTTTGAACTCCTTGAACCTGTCAAAGCACTAGTCTTTGGAGGAAATGAAATACACTGTAGTGTAATGACTGAAATCATCAAGGTGAAAAGGTGAGAAGATACCTAGTCTTTAAAGTTCTGGGTCTGCATCGGGTAACACATGTCTATGTGGACCAGCTTCAACACCTCCTTTGCGCACTCCCCTGCTCCCAAAAACACCTCGCGATGCTACATCCCCTCCAAACAGCCGATGCATAACTACTGCTTAAAGTTGGAGATGGTGGACAAGGTTGCACCATCTACTTTCTTGGAAGTTGCTGCAAGGCGCGCATGCCGATGTGGCCATGGTTATAGTGCGCATGCAAGATTGTGCCATCTTTTGCCTGCACCACTGCCGCAAGACTCTGATTGCGCGGGATCTTGGTCGCCCCCTATAAGCGATACATGTCGTCTTCCTTCACAAACCTGGCCAACTCCTCTCTCGTTTCTTTGTCGAGAATGTAGCCATAGTCGTCGTCAAAGACTACTCGCAATCTTGTATTGGTGAGAAAGGATACTAAGAGAAGGTTGAACGTAGCATCAGATACATACAGCACGCCATGGAACATTCCCACTTCAATGCCACATAGGATCTCCAACCACATCTCCACAATCCCAATCCCCTCAGCATACATCACCCAATCATCACTCAAAGCAATCGGACAGGGGGGAATGGAGAGTAGATGCATAAACGACTCCATGTGTTACGTCATGCTCTGTTTGAACTTGAGGAGAGAGGGAGCCATGGAGCAGCGAGCATGTGTGATTGGAAGGGCATCACTTGTGTTGAAGAATGGTTGTTCAATCACTCAAAATGATGGAGTACATATAGAGCTAGAGCTTGGGAAAGTATGCCCTCTCACAAGCCACACCACTTAGCCATGGAGGCTAAGGCTCACACACTAGAGTCCATAATCTCACACAAGGGAGGAAATCAGCTTTGTTGGAACTTGAGGAGAGAGGAAGCCTTGGAGTATCGAGCATGTGTGATTGGAAGGGCATCACTTGTGCTGAAGAATGGTTGTTCAATCACTCAAAATGATGGAGTACATATAGAGCTAGAGCTTGGACAAGTCAGCCCTCTCACAAGCCACACCACTTAGTCATGGAGGCTAAGGCTCACACACTAGAGTCCATAATCTCACACAAGGGAGGAAATCAGCCTAGCAATCACGCTGACCACTCACACACGACCTAGAGAGCTAGAGAATGCTCTCATGGCACACTCCTAGTGGTTACATAACCCACAAACCCATGGAGAATTGCCATGTGTCCATGGCTAGCACACAAGGATCTCACCTCACCTAAAAAGNTGATACCAAATGTTGGAACTTGAGGAGAGAGGGAGCCTTGGAGCAGCGAGCATGTGTGATTGGAAGGGCATCACTTGTGCTGAAGAATGGTTGTTCAATCACTCAAAATGATGGAGTACATATAGAGCTAGAGCTTGGACAAGTCAGCCCTCTCACAAGCCACACCACTTAGTCATGGAGGCTAAGGCTCACACACTAGAGTCCATAATCTCACACAAGGGAGGAAATCAGCCTAGCAATCACGCTGACCACTCACACACGACCTAGAGAGCTAGAGAATGCTCTCATGGCACACTCCTAGTGGTTACATAACCCACAAACCCATGGAGAATTGCCATGTGTCAATGGCTAGCACACAAGGATCTCAGCTGACCTAAAAAGTAAGGAGAGGTACCTTTATCCTAGTCAGCACACTCTGAGAAGGCAATCCTAAGACCAAGGACCTTTTTGGATATTTCTCCCATCAGGTCTTGACCCTGGACCTCTTGCCTTGTTCTTTTCTCAGGCTAAGGCATGGAGCCATCACCCATGCCCATCCAGACATCGACGGTCCATGACCCCCGAAACTTTGAAAATTCATATCTCCCAATCCGACCGTTGGATCGGCCTCAAACTTGGACCGTAGACATTTTGCCACCTGCTCTTTTCAATGAGGAGGTCGGATTGGCAATCAGAGCAGGCATCTGGTACTTTCATGGAACTTGCTCCTGTGGACCTGAAACTGAGCAAGATGGCTCCTTTCCCAACAATCTCCCACTTTGCCGCAGTCAGAGTGGGCTGAGTCCACATGCCTTCATGCAGAACTGCTGCTTCTCACGGGTCACTGGCTTGGTGCAGAAATCAGCAACCTGCTTGCTGGTTGGAGTAAATTCCAGCTTGATAGCACCCTCCTGCACCATGTGCCTGATNTGCCGCTTGCTGCACCAGCTGATGGCTCCACCATTCATGAGGAACACATGTCCAGAGATGGACTTGCGGTCCTCAGGGTTTGAAGCCCAATCTGCGTCTGTGTAGCCGATGATGCTGTTGTCATTGCCGTTGTAGGTGATGCCGATGTTGATGGTTCCAGCAAGGTAGCAGAAGATCCGCTTCACTGCCTTCTGGTGCTCCGGTCCGGGATTGGCCATGTGCTGGCTCACAGCGCTCACAGCCTGTGCGAGGTCCGGCCTGGTCCGAGGAAGTATGATGCTTCCGCGAGATCAGACATCTGGAAGCGCTCCTACATGGCTTCCTTGAACTCCTGTAGTACAGACATGCTGTTGGAAAGGAGGAGCATGTCATCCACATAGACAATGATGATGAGGATCTCATGCTCATGCTGCCAGCGATACACGCTGTAGTGACACTCGCTGCGCTCAAACCCCATGCACTGCAACGCCGCATCCAACTTCTAGTTCCAAGCACGCGACGCTTGCTTGAGGCCGTACAGCGACTTCTGCAGCTTGCAGACCAGGTGCTCCTGGCCATCCATGACGAACCCCTCTGGCTGCTCCATGTAGATCTCCTCTTCCAAGTCACCATTCAAGAATGCCGTCTTGACATCCATGTGGTGAACCTCGAAGTCCTCAGCTGCTGCATAAGAGAGGAGCGTGCGCACAGAGGCAAACTTTGCAACGGGGGCAAAAGTTTCTATGTAATCGATGCCCTCCTGCTGCGAGTAGCCCTTGGCGACCAGCCTCGCCTTGTACTTTTCCAGGTTACCATCCGCTCCCCGCTTCTTCTTGAAGACCCACTTGCACTTGATCACTTTACGTCCAGGTGGATGCTCAGTCAGCTCCCACGTGCCGTTGTCCAGTTGCGACTATATCTATTGCTGCACGGCTTGCGCCAAATCTGCTGCATCCGGTGCAGCCATGGCTTCCTTGTATGACGTTGGCTCATCTGAATCTGCTGCAACT